>PVJX010001218.1:48383-173926 GCA_004027295.1 Dolichotis patagonum | reverse complement strand
ATTCTGATTAAGGCCAAAACAGATTTTACTTGCTAGGACTACACCAAATCTCCCTGACTAAATTAGCCAACAGGTAAGTCTTGCTGCATGATAAAAGAGAATACCTGGTAGGGAAAATTGTGTTATGACAGTAATTATAAGACTAAAAGATTCTCACCAATTCCCTAATCAAAAGTAATATCCAATTAAGAAAGAGGCACGTAAAGACCTCCAGCCACTCATAAGATTTCCCAAATACGGCCTTTTAAAATCTTGTTAATCCCTTTATATTACTCCCATTCTATCTGTGGCAAAGCTCTCGGGAGAATATAGGATGATACAAAACCTCTGCTTCATGAATAAGAGTGTTACTCAAATCCATCCTCCAGTAGCAGATCCATATACAATTCTCTCCTGAATTGCACTAACTGGTTCTCAGTCTTAGATTTAAAAGATGCATTCTTTTCCAACCTCCAATCTCAGTTTCTGTTTACCTTACAATGGGAAAATCCAATTGCAAGAGAAAAACAACAATATATTTGAACAGGTCTCCTGCAGAGGTTTAGAGATAGTTCTTACGTTGTTGCTTGAGCACTACAAAAAGACTTTAGGAACCTAAAGTTAGAACAAAAAACCTTCCTATAGTATGTAGATGATATTCTAGTTTGCAGCCTAACTCCGGAACTATCAAACCATAACACTGCACAAGCCCAAATGTATAGCTAATAAAGGATATAAAATATCCAAATAACTCATATAACCCTTCAAAAACTTCAACATCTAGGATATATTCTTCCACCTGGGAAATGACAGCTGTATAGGAACCAGATCAAGCTGTTATCTTGGGCCTCCTGCCACCAAAGAGTAGCTTTATTCCTTTCTAAAGGGAATGGCAGTTTTCATAGGATCTGGCTAGCTAATTTTAGATTTATGCAAAGCCTTTATATGAGGCAGTAAAAGGCTCTGGGTCTGTGTCTCTAGAGTGGATAAAAGTGACTGACACTGTCTTTAGAAAAATATAGTATGCCTTTACTCAGGCTCCAGCACTGGGAACACTTGTCTTTAAAAAAACAAAATAAAATAACCAAAAAAAAAATCCTTTATATATCAGAAAACCAGTCCAGGAGGAATTACACTGAGGGTCTTCACTCAAAAAATTAGGACAAGAACACCAAGTTCCACACTTTTCAATGAAATTAGATGGAGTGGCTGCTGGATGGCCACCCTGCCTGAGAGCAAAAGCAACTGCAGCTATACTAACAGAACAAGCTATAAAGTTAACTTTGGGACAGAGACTAAAAATTTGACTCCAATCAAGTCAGAGCTATTCTGGAGACAAAATATTACTTGTGATTAATGGGGTATGGCTTACTATGTATCAGGATATGGTTCTAGACATCCTTGAGTTCATTATAAAAACTTGTAATAATACTAACTCTGCTTCTTTGATCCCTATGATATCTACAGGTCCAAAGTTTAGCTACCCTTTGAGTAATCTCCAAGACCTATGCAAACTGGCAGGACATCAGTGACCTGTCCCTCCAACATTCTGAGAAAGCATGGTTTGCTGATGGAAGTAACTTTGTCTGAGGCATCAAAAGGCAGGTTATACAGTTGTCAACACACAGCAGATCACTGAAGCTAGATCTCTTCCCTTAGGAATCTCTGCTCAGAAGATAGAGCTGGTAGCTCCTACTTGGGCATTGATATGAGGAACAGACAGAAGGTTAAAAATCTATACAAATTTCAGATATACCTTTCTGTTGCTACTCACCCATGCTGCAATCTGGAAGGAGAGACGTCTACTGCCAAACAAACAATCTATAAAACACAGACAGAAAATTCTACAGCTCCTAGGGATAGTCCATCTTCCTAGGCAACTCACACTCATGCACTGTAAAGAACACCAGGGAGACATGTCTAAAATCTCCTTGGGAAATTGAAAGGCTAATAGGGAGATAAATAAGGCAGCCCTACAGCCTCTTAAGACTCTAGACATTTTCCCAGTTCCTGAGAAGCCATTAAAAGCAGTCTATAACACATCCCACAAAAGAAGAAGAAGAAGAAGAAGAAGAAGAAGAAGAAGAAGAAGAAGAAGAAGAAGAAGAAGAAGAAAGAAAGAAAGAAAGAAAGAAAGAAAGAAAGAAAGAAAGAAAGAAAGAAAGAAAGAAAAATGAGCCTTAACAAATAAGAATTAAAAAGGGACTCTGGTGGTACATTTGCCACGCATTCTTGAAAACATACTTATCAGCTGTTAGATGTAGTATTCTATAATTACAGGTAGGCCATTGTACATAGAATAGTGACCCGCTTCCCCAAAGATGTATAAGTCTTAGTTCCCAGGAACTGTGCATATGTTAAAGGGAATTTGTTGATGTAAATTGGGATGGGGAATAATCCTGGATTATTTGATTAGGTCCAATGAGATCACAAAGATGAGTGTAAGATGGAAGCTGTGGGACCAGAGTGAGAAAGTAAAGCAAGCTAATGACAAAGACTTGTAGATTCTTCTCTGTCTTTGTCATAATTTGGAAAAGGTATCAAGATTGATTCTCAGTCCTTGATGTTTTTTTTGTCCTTCCCTGAGGAGAAATTTCTTTATCTGGACTGAAAGCTGGAGAATGAGTTTACCTGAAATAGTGTATTGAGCTAAGGATAAAGAACAACTTCTAAAAGGGCAGTCAGAACTCATCAATGGGACTACCATGTAGTCTGATTGTAAGCAGCCTTACAGTTAGTACAATCAATAAAACACCGACTGCGAGCCAGGCATGATGGTGAATGTCTTATTCCCAGCAGTCAGAAGGCTGAGGCAGGAAGATTGCCATGTGTAAGGCCAGCCTGTGGTACACAGTGAGTTCAAGGTCAGAATAAACTACACAGTGAGACCCTGTCTCACAAAACGAAACAAACAAAAGCCATGCTGCGAAATATATTTACCACTAAATCACTCTATTCCACTACCATTACAAAAAAGACACAGGAAAACCTGTACATTAATTCCTTGACTTTTGAACCAGTGAAAGCCATTTCGGACTTCTCCATATAGAGGAATGAAACTCCCAGCCTACTATACCCGATATGAGTTCGTGTTCTCTAAAATCAAAGAATGAATTTTAGGAACAATGGAGGTTAAGAGCAGAATATATTTATTGAGAGAAAGAAAGCTTCTTCTGTCTGAGAGAGTAGAAGGGGTCTCGAACAGGTTGCCAAAGACTGTCTTTTCCAGGGAATTTTATAGAGTAAAATCATAGGGTGAAATGGGTTTAAGGTGGGGAAAACTGGGAACGCACAAGGCAGATGGGCATAAGGTGGGATAAAACTATGGTTAACCAATAGGATTAATAGTTTAGGTAAAATTGATTACATTAGGGACAAATGGGGAAGCAAGTCAGGTAGAAAGCGGACATTCAGTGACTCTTCCTTAGGAGGTTGGCACAGTGACTCCTGGTTTCCTTAGGGTGATAGAGAACTATTTAGAATATCAGTCTGGGCTGGGGTTTAGCTCAGCATCAGTCCTTAGGATGGATGCATTTGTTTGATCTTTTGTCTTGAGGCCTGGCCCTCAGCAGCAGGTGCCCATCTCTCCCATAGTTGCAAGGTATCTGGGCTCCTGCACTGGCTTCTGAGGACCTATCCCTGTCTCACTGCTTATAATATTTCTAACTAACTCAGCTGCCTATCACTTTTTGACCTCCAAAACTATAAGGTTATTTCTATTGTTTTTAGTCATTAAATTGCTAGTAATTTACACAGAAGCAAAAGAAACAAATACATAGGTGAAGGTGGTTGATAGTGTTTTTCAGATCATCTGTGTCTTACTGTATTTTTGTCTCGTTCTTTCAATTGCTCCAAGAAGGGTATCTAAATCTAAATACAGTTGTGTAGAGTTGCATTTTGGTCCCTTTAATTTTGGCAAATTTTAATTTATGTAAGTTGAATCTCTTACTAGGTGAGTGCATATTTGTTGTTAGATTTCTACTATAAACTGTCTTAGACAGCAGCTCAGTACAAATCTATCATTGGTGTCTTTCCAGCCTATCTATGTTTTGGAAGTCAATCAAAGAATTATATAGCATTTATAACTAGAATTTGGGGCTTCCATCCTTTGGTTCTAGTCTTTCTAGGCCTCTCACCTCTGTATCTGGTTCTCTCCTTTTTTCAATACAGCATGGAAAGTTGGTATGTTAATTTGAATTGACTCATTCAATAGTGTTGCCTTCTGCCTTATTTCAGCTAAAAACCATTAAGAATGAGCACCTGGCTTACATTAGTACCTTTTTTGTAATAGCTGAGTCCTCTAAACCTACCTGGTAATGCCACCTAGTCATAGGACTGTCACATCATCATAGTTCAGATCCCACTTGAGGGAAGATTGTGTAAGGTATGAATGCCCAACGATGGGGATCCTGGGAGAATATGTCACAATTCTGCCTCCCATAAATTATGCAAAATAGTAAAGTAACTTTAGGAAAGTTTACTTATATACTTATTTCTCTATTTGTAAAAAAATGGCTTTAAGATAGGGTAATATTTATATCCCTTTTTCTTTGAGGAAAAGATATTCTGTGATTATTCTATTTTCTTTTTTAGCTATTTTAAACTTTAAGGGCCATGCTAGTTTTTGTTTCCAGTTATATTTTCTCCTACTTTCATTTATCGTCTGTGTTTCATTTCCAGTGATACATCACTGCCTTTCTCTGGTTTATTGAGCTTTGTTTTCTTCCTTTGTGAATAATATTACATATTATAATATTTACAGTTGGCAAGAAAACTTAAGACTTTCTGTTTTACAGAAGAAAATTTTGTATATTCTACAAAATTGCAAGCATAAAATTCATTCCATGGATTTCTAAGTTTTTTGAAAAAAATCTACTATAATATCTAACCAAGATATTCTAGAAGTATCCATAGCAATTTCCATAATTATTCTATGATCCGGAAAAAAGCAGGATACAATTTACACTGTTGTCCTTAGGAATGCTTCTAAAAGGACTCTGCACACTGTGGCCTTCATGTGGCTCCGGGGGTGGTCACAATGCCACATTATTGCTTAGAGAGCAGCTCTGTGGTGCTTCAGACACAAAACACAAATCCTTTTAAAGACCGTTTGAATATTAGAAATATTGAAAGACATTATTTCTTACTTTTTCCAGAAGTTTGAAGAACATAATAAGTTATCAAGTCCGAGTCAATTCACAGGGCCTCATTTCCAGGAATTCAGATCAGATTCTGAATACTTCATTAATTGTAATGTAAAAATATTTACCAAATCTACCAAGATATGTTATCAGGAAAAAACTCAAATTAGTCTGAAAATCTAAATGTTGGGTTTAGCCTCATTAAGCACTGTTTTCTTTAGTGAGCACAGCTCTCTTCCCTGACCAAAATTTTAATCGGGCTCTTCTGTGTCCACTGCTTACCTAAGCCCAACCTTGGGCTTCTACCTCTGCCCAAAATCTAGTTTGAGGAAGAATCCAGCAAAGGTAAGGCAGGGCCTTTTTCTGGCCTCTCTCAGTGTGGTAGATGGGGGAGCCTTCCCAAATCAAAAAAAGACAACATGGTTCAGTTCCTAGATACACATGTGTAGTTTCAGCTCTGCTCTGTAACAGAGCTTGTACCCAGTCAGGCTGTAGTATGTTAGCATGTTACCGTTTATAGGGGGCAAAGACACAAAAACTGCATAAAAGGCAAAACCCCACCATGTCCGGAGCTCAGCCTTTAGGGTATTGACCCACTAAATCCTGAGTCAGCATAAATAAATGCTGCTTCCTCGGAAAAACCTGTGTGTCCTGCCTCTTTCTGCGAGAACCCTGCTACAAAGTGAGTTTAGTCGTAGAAGACAACCTGGGCACCTCACCTTGAATGCAGAACAACCGCTTCAGCGTTAGTTAAAGTGAGTCTTATTTCCAGGTACTCACATGCACAGAGCCAGCTGTGTCATTTCCTTCTATCTTCAGTTGGCTGTAAGCAATGTAAATAAGACTAGCTGAGGTACTGATATGTAATCCTTAGGACCAGCTGACAGTTTCCTGTTACCTCCCATCATGTTCCTTGTAAAACTGCTGAATGAAGCAGGATGGCAGAGCCACATAGCTCCAGGAATGTCAACTAGGTAAGAGCCTCAAAATAAGAGGCTATGATTTCCCAAGACACAAGTTTGCAGGTCAGAAACTAAAGCAACCGCCTCCTAAATTCATTCATGTGCTCTCCTAATGGAGTTGTGCAGACTGGTCTTTTTGCATGTCTCTCTCCCTGCATATTGCAGAGGCGCTTGCTCTCCACCAGGCTAGCTCTGCTCACTTTGCTCACATAATCCCCACCGCCCTCACTGTCACTCATCCTTGAGCCACTCCCTTCTTTATGAGGTAATAAATTCTGGGAGAAGCCTTGGATCAAGGCCTTTGTCTGTATATCTTTACTTGGATTGGATTTAGGACCCCTTGGCTGCACATAACTTTGAATATGTCTTAGAGTCTTCTCTAAGTCTTGCCTTGGAGGTGGTAGATTAGAATTAACTCGCTGGAATTCCAATAAGATTCCAATAAAATTTCTATAGGATTACAAATATAACTTTCTGGATTGTGAGGGGGACTGGAAAAGGGATTACAATAGTTAGTGGAAATCTTTCACCCTTCTCTGGCCAGAATCCAGCAGTGATTCTGAAGGCAAGTCAGCTCATTTAGAAGCCCATTATCCTTGCTGTTTTCTCTTGGTAATTTGCCACCCACTGATACTCTTCCTGTGTGACCCCTCCCCTTGGTTATGAATTCTTCCACTTCAACATGCTATTTCAGCAGTCCCCATACTCATCACCACCACCTCCCTTGAATAAAATCTGTTTTAGCATCTTTAACAAGTTATGGGTAAATTTTTCTTTATCACTAGGTACATAGACATGTCCCATTTTAGACCTCATGGTGACCTAATTTTCCAGATGAGAAAGTTGAGACTATGAAACAATAGAACCTAAGAATCGCATACCAGAATTGAGCAGTTTGTGGGGGGAGATTTTCCTCATTCAGTCTCTTCCCACTATTCCAAAGTGAACATCTTTATAAATAGAATTGCTGTGTGCAACAGGACTGCCCATCTAAACCATCACATTATTGGTGAATAATAATTCACTAAGTTGTAGTTTGAAGTCAGAATGCATAACAAATTTACCTGTTACTACAATTCCTCAGATGTTTCAAGTTGGAAAATACTGGTTGCAATGGAATGTCAACTAATGTACTCATTTTTCCTCTGCTTGTGCTATAATCCTTTCTTCTCTTAAATCTTAAAAGTCCTTTCCCAGAAGCGGACAATCTACTCCAAGAGGGATCTTATCTTTGAAGCACTGGTTGATATGTGTTCTTTCTTGCATACTATGTAGGCAACCAATATGTGATTGAATTCTTAGAGCACCATGTTGGAGTCATAGAGGCCAGAGTTTTTTTAATGGGGCAGGGGAAGTAGAGAAACAAGATCGGTTCTTATTGTGACTTTCCTATGAAATTACTTCTATTTCTAAACATTTTTTTTCCTTCATGTATTTAGGAAAGGAATCCTAGAGTAATTTTGGAAAATTTTGAAGTAGGGCAAATATCTAAGAAATAAAGTATTTGAATATTTTCAAAAATTTATTTAAATCTGTAGAAAGAGATTTGAGACTTTTTTCTTATAGAAATACAGCCTGTTACTAAGTACGCAGGACATATATGGAATGAGATCATTTTTATGAATCAAGTTGAATGATTTTTTCATAAAATTTAATATAAAAGTGAAATATATTAGGAAAGTGTATGAACTTAAATCATTTAACTTCCTGTTTGGTACGTGAATAATACTGTATTTCTTTGGGGAAATTAATCACTTTCAACTTTCAGTTTTCTATTAACTATTGAGGAATACTTGAATATCATTACTTACCTTGGTTTTACTAAAGAAGGAGAGTACAGGACATTAAAAAAAAAGATATTTTTATTAACAGAGTTCCCTATTGGGTCTCATGTGTTCCAACCTTTTGTGTGTATGAATTAATGTTTCTTTAAATATAAATCATATAACTATTTTATTCCCTTCTAGAAGAAAATAGGACAAACTAATTTATGATAAAAAAAAAATAGTCTTCACTACATTCTACAAATTCCCCATCCACCTGCCTAAAATATATGGGGAGATACACATATATTTTAAAACATCTCAATTTTGTTTCATTGTACAATCTATATGTGCTCAAATTTGTAACATTGCATTACTATTTTAATTACTATTTTCTATTCTTTCCAGTTCCTATGCAAAAGAATGAAATATTTAAAGAATAAATCCCAGAAGTGAAGTATTTGAGGAGTGAATGTTGTGACAACAATCCTAGGTAATTGATAAAGATGTAGTGACCGAATAATAATTAGGCTCTTCAAAGTTAATATAAACATCTGTATTTTACAAAACGAGAGCTCTTTTGCTTAGAGTCTAAGAAAAATGCACTGAAATTATATTTTAGTAGTTGTTTAACAAAATGTTAATATTCTCTAAAAGTTTTTGTTCAGATCTATTTAAACTGATGTTTAGAAAAGATGCATTGAAGTCATTTGTCTTACCTATGGGAAAGAATTGGTTGATCATGATTAGTTACTCAGTCTTGTATTAAATGTTAGGAGGGACACAATAAATTTGGATTCCATGTCACAGAGTTATGTAACCCAATTAAAGAAATGAATAAGACACAAATGACTAAGTGCTGAAAAAGTAGAATTGTTTGCAAATAAATATTAAAGTCTATGACCGAAATTATGTAAGTTAACCATATAGAAAAAAGGTTCCAAAAGTTTCAGTGAAATTGAGGAAATATGTTAATTTTTTTCTCCAAGTTCTCCAATTGCTCAAGTCTAAATTCTTACAGGACAGTGAACCCTGTGAAAAATGTGAGAGAATAGAATTTTTCTCTGGATCACACAGTACAGCATATTTTGATGGAGACATTTTATTCAATAGGATAAACACAACAACCAGGGATAAAGGAGAAAGGCCGTTGAGTGTTTTAAACAAAAGATTTAGACATAAAATTGAAAAATGATTATAAATGTACTTTCAATAAAAATGAGTGAATATGAATTTTTAACATGAAACTGTTCCTAAATATTATTTAGTTTAGTTTAGTTTAGTTTAGTTTAGTTTAGTTTAGTTTAGTTTAGTTTAGTTTAGTTTAGTTTAGTTTTGAATCAATGTCTTGCTAACTAGTACAGGCTGGCCTTGAACTCACTATGTAGCTCAGGCTGACCTCGAACTTATGGATCCTCCTGCCTCACCTCCTGAGTTGGGATTGCAGGTGTGCACCACCATGCCCAGTTGATCCTAACCATTTAATCCATCATTTTAATTTTAGAGTTACAATTGCTCAAATCACAGTGAAATGTTATCTTAGAATTATCTAGCTCTCATAACACAAATATCATAAACTGAGGGACCTAAATAACAGATATTTATTGATCTCTGGTCTGGAGTTGAAAGTTCAAGCACAAATATTGGCAGATTCTGGTCTTAATGAGGCTTTGTTCCTGATTTGCAAACCTTATTAATGTGTCCTCATATGGTAGTGGGAGAGGCAATGATAAATTTAGTGCATTAGAATTGTAGTGAGCTTATGTGAGCCTCTAAGGATTCATGAATCAGGCAGCACTAGACCGCAGACTGTTCAATAGTCCACTGAGGGAATGAGAAGATGTTATTGTTTATACCTAGATATCCCCCAAGAGCCTCATGTGAAGGTGATTGACTCATAGAGCTAACTTCCTTTCAATAGACTCTACTCCTAACCATTTCATCATCTCCCAACAGCACACAGGCTGAAGACCATGTCTTTAACAGATGGCCATTTGGGGGACATTCCAAATCAAAACTATAGCACTCTGTCCCTGGCCCCCAATTTTCATGTCCATGTCACAATTCAAAGTTCAATGGATCTATCTCCAGGAGTTCCCAAAATCTTAACTGTTCCAGAATTGCTCAAAAATCTAGTTTTCTCCGAGGGGCAAACTCATCTATGATTCCCTCTAAAAATCACAAGAGCAAGGTGCAAGTTTCCCAAATACAGTGGCACAGATTAAATGTTCTTTTTCTAAATGAAGAGTATGAAAATAAGGAAGAATTGGACCCAAGCAATACGGAAGCTGACCTGAGCAAAATTAAACCCTGTAGCTTTATGTCTAGCCTCCAGGGCACAATATGGCATAATGCAGGGTCTCTAGGGCTTGGCAGGTCCTATTTCTATAGCCATCCTAGCTACAGCCCACATGATCCCTTTCTTGGGCTGGCTCCACTGGCAGCCTGCAGTTTCTCACAGGAGGTGTCCCACGTTCCGGACATCTCTAAATCCCTAGGGTCTCTACTGCAGCTTCAGCCTCACTGTCATAGTTTCACACATTACCCTGTCAGGAGCTGCTTACAGCAACGTTGACTGTGTTACACATTTCCCAGCCTCCCATCTGTTCTTTGAGATTGTGGTGGAAAACTCTCTAACTCAATAGCTCTCGCATTCTGTTTGCCTGACACACCAGTGGGTAGCTGATGCTGTGGTCTGCCATTGGCAGAAGCTACATGGGGCCCCCCCTAGAATCACAGTTGCAGTGTCCTCTAGTCTGTGATGGTTGTATATTGGGAAATGACTATTAAGGGAACAATTTCTTAAGCAGTTCATGGCAAGCAACGTGTCCCAGGGCTCTCTTCTCCAAAAAGGGGTTTACATTTTTACATCTTTGAGCATATGAGAGATAGAATCTTGCTAATTTCTGAGGTGTACTCAAGACACTTTTCCTATTGCAGCAGTGCAAATTACTTTGCTTTATTTAATACTGCTAATCTTACTGGCAACTGTACCTAATGGCTAGAACTTAACATATGCTAAACAGCAAGTTTTTCAAAATTTTCTGCTTTGCTTTTCATTACCAATTCTCACTGTAAATCTGGCTAAGAGCAGACAACAATACAATAGCCTGAAATGTCCTCTGTCAGGTTAGTCCATCACCTTTAAACTCGGCCTCCCACACAGCCTGACAGGTTGGACAAAAGGCAACAGGTCCTTTGTCAGAAAATATGGGTGGTCTCGAGTGCAAATCCCAATAGATCTCTTTTTTCATTTGAAACCTCATCAGCCCAGCCTTTGCTACTGCATTTCTATCTGCTTTATGGTCTTCTGAGTCCCCCCAAAATACACATTAAGCTCTAATTACAGTATTTTAGGTTTTCATTGCACTTCTCTCTAAACTTTCCCAAATTCCTTCAACAAACCAGTTCCAAAGTCCTGAAAAACACTGGCAGGTATGGTTACAGCAATGATACCACTTCTCGGCACACATTTTCTCTGTTAGTTAGCTATCCACTGCTGAGACATATACCTAAGATAAATAACTTATAAGAAGAATTTGTTATTTTATAGCTTCAGAGGTTTCTATCAATGACCCTTTTACTGAACCAGTGATAGCATAATGTGTCCTGGCAGCAATCCACAGTGGAAGAGATTGCTTATTTCACAGGGGTCTGGAAGGGGCAGAGTGAAAGAAGGCTGAAGTTCTAATATCCTCTTCAAGGGCATGATCCCAGGGACCCAACTTTTTCCTATGAGACCCCCAACCCCTAAAGATTCCATCACTTGTCAATAGCACTGCAGGCTACCAAGCAAGCCCTTCACGTATCAGCCTTTAGAGGACCCTCCATATCCAAGCAATATTCATGAAAGCAAGATAAAGAAAATAGACTTGATTGGTTAAAGTGGAGAGTCCAAGGCTAGTGGTTGGTTTGCTGGTTTCTAATTGGTCAAACTTAAGTTTCACATCATTGTTTACATTGAATTAAGTTTCAGGTGGGTTATTTAAGAATTCAAGTGGTTGGAGCCATCTGAGCCTCCTGGCTTCTCAGTTTTTAAAACAAATCTTATCATAGGAGTCCAATACACGACTTCATCTAAATTCAATTAAACTGTGAAGAACCTACTTGAAATCCATTACATTGGGAGTTAGGACTTCAAAATACAATTCTGGAGATTTGGGAAATGCAGACATTCGGCCTATAGTGCATGTTGGATGGTAGTTTCAAGTGTCTATGTAACGTGGGAAACTGTAAAACTATGTGGATGAGTAAAGACTATGCATAGCTATATAGTGATAAAAAAACTCCAAAGGCTCTAGGATAAGATAACATTTGTAAACGTTGTTTTCAGAGATACTATTAAAATATCTGAAGTTTACAGCACCATTTCATAACCAGTGTTATTAATGAAATTCCATATTTCCTTCAACTAAATGGCTAGTTAGGTCTTTTACAGATGAAACTGAATTCAGACAGACCCCTACTTATGATGGTTTGACTCATAATTTGTCAAGTTTATGATGGTGAGCAAGTAGACTCAGTAGACACCATTATTTGACTTTTGATCTTTTTTCAGGCTACAGATAGACAACTGCAATACCTATTATGATGCTGGGCACCAACAGAGAGGCTCAGCTCCCAGGCAAACACCCCACTATGTAGGTAAAAAATCAATACTCTAAAGTATATTACACTGCCTCAGTATTCAATAAATTACATCAAATATTCAATATATGATTATAGATGTTCCATGCTATTGCCAAACTTTCAACTAATGTAAGTGTTCCAAGAACATTAAAGTCAGGCTAGGCTAAGCTATGAAGTTTGGTAGGTTAGACGTACTAAATGTATTTCAACTTCAGGATATTTTCAACATACAATATTTTCAACTTAGATGAGGTTTAAAGCAAATATAATCCAATCATAAGTTCCCAGGCTGTGTCTTGGAAAGAAAAATAAATCATTTAATACAAATATGAGATAATTATTTGCTTTAGTTTAGATCTGAAATGTTCCAAAGAAGTTTGTATGTTCAAGATTTGGGGCCCAATGCAGGAATATTCAGAAATAAGGCTTTGAGGAGGTGATTGGATCAGGAAAGCTCTAATTTCATCGATGAATTAATCTGATGATGAGTTCTTAACTGAACGAAGTATTCTGAGGTGGCACAATCTCTAGGAGAGAGAGCCTGGTTGGAGGGAATGTGTCACTGTGGTCAGGTCCTGGAAGGGTATAGCTTATCTCAGCTTTTTCACTCCTGCTTTTCTCTCTCCATGCCCTCCCCTCTTCTTATTCCTGTCTGCCATGAGGTGAGCAGCCTTCTTCCACCATACCCATGTAGCATGATATTGTGCTTCACTGGGGACCTAGACATGATTGAGTCAAGTTACCATGCACTGAAACCTCTGGAACTATGGGTCAAAATAAACCTTTCCTCTTTTAACTTGAGTTTCTAGGGTATTTTATCACAGAAATGAACACTAATGCACTCCTATAATTGCAGTAGAGCAATGAGTCAATCAGAGTTCATTTCCTGGTGAAAGGAAATCCAAAGTACATCTGAAAGCAACTGAGCAAGTCCTTAAATTATGCTCCTCTGCTCAAGTTCAGGAAATCAATGTCTTTAGTAGGCCCTGGTTTAGGAGGAGGATGTCAAGATATACACAGAATTTCTATGTCAGGGAGTATGTGCTAGATGTGTAACAACTACCTAAATCCTGATTCATTCATTAACTAAGTACATTTTCTATTTGAACAATTCTTTTTAACATTTCTAATGAGAATAAGGAGATAATGAGAAATTTTGAGATATGAAAACTTACAGGTTTAAAATATTTTTCCATCTCTGAATAATTTTAATGGAAAAAAAGGCCTTCTTCTAATGTAATGCATACAGTTCCTTAGACATAATGGAGTATCTGTCAAACTGCAATTTTTTTAGGGGGCCTGGAATTTAATGTAGGCTGCAATGCCCTTTTCTTCTCTGCCAAGAAAAATATATTGAAATGAGTATCTTCATTTTTTCCTTTTAAATTTTGAGCTTGAAAAAAAATGTTTTAAACAAAATGAAATCATCCAAGAGTGGTAAAAATCAGTGTATGCTAGAAAGTACAGATTTGGAGAAATGTACAGTTTATGCTATGGTAATAATAGTCATGACTTCACAAATCTCACCATTTACTTAGGCTAAGTTATGAATGCTATCTACTGTAGGTGTTTGAAGAATTTAGTATATTAGATGCCAGATAACCTCATTTTTACTTCTTTATGGTTACTCTTGAGATTACTGTAAACATTTGAAGCACTATAAGGTCAATCTTAGAATTTCCCAATAATTACGATTGTAGGAAAGATACATCCTCAAGCATATAAAGAAACATGGTGTGTACCTTGGCCTCAGAGATTTAACAGGGCCTAAGATATGTCTGCAGGGTATTTCTGTCATCTTCTCAGCTCTGCATTTTCTAGAAGTACTCTTTATGTGAAGACAATATATTGAGTATTTCATTTAGTAGCTGATAGACAATTGATGATAAAGGCCATTGCTTGTTCCATACATTTATATAACTTTATCAATTTAGCCAATGTTTGTTTAAACATATAATATTAAATTTTTATTCCACATTGAAGATATTCAAGAATAAATTTTAGTTTAAATAATTTTTAAACAACGAAGTAAGTAACTTTAAGTATAACCATTAAAACATGAATTTCAAATGAAATAGTCTCCATGACACATACAAGAATTAACAGCACTTAAATATATAAGAATATTTAAAAAAACTTTGATCAATAATTCATAACAAAAATTTAATACACTGGTAAAGAAATATTTGTCTGTGCCAAAGATAAGCCAGGCAACTAGATTCATAATTATAGCTGAAACATGATCCTAATACTATAGCTGCACAAAGATCTTCTGACAACTTTTATTTTACTGCCAAACAGACAAGTTATTTTTTGTACAAGCCAGAAACCATGGAAGCAGCTAGACTGGAGTAAGCTATGAACATATTCTCACTTAGGTCTGTTTTACATCCTTTTCTAACTCATTCATTTAAGGTAGCAACATAGACTATGTATTTTTTTCTTTTTTCTAGTCCCCACATTTTTCACAATCTGAAATTATCCTTGTGTGAACATTTCCTCATCTTTTCATTATTGTGAGCCAACTCCCATAATTCACACTTCAAATTTTAAAATATTCTTATCACTTTGTCTCTGCTTTTAAGGCAATAAAAAGTCATTTTTGATGTCTAATTGTTCCACAGGCAGTGTGTAACAATCTTTCTTTCAGATTCAATCCTCATTTAGTGAAATTACATCTGCTGCATAGCACCAGGTGTGCAGTTATTTCCCCAAATGCCCCAGTGACAACCAGCAGAGAGACACATGGAGGGTGAAACACAGATGCACCATCAGAGTTCCTCGCTGTGGTGCCCTCCAGGGCTCCTCTAAGGGCCCACTGCTTTCTTAAAAAGGATTTTGTCTCAACCCAGGGGCCACACATTCTGCCAAGTAAAGTCTCTTGCTCTGTATCATAAAAAAGGATCTTAATAAATAGAGGGTGGCTTTTGAGCAGACACAAATTTTCAGCAATTCTGTCTCTAATCTTTTCTGATCAAAAGACATTATGGATTTCTCCGTTGCTAATTCATCCAAGTAAATTAGCTCCTACACATTTTGTTTCTACTGTTAGTGACTGCTCCTTAAATTACCCTCTTCCTGGAAAGGGGATGGTTACTTTGTCTTTAGGCAGCATCAAATATGAAAAGTGAAGTTCTGCTGTGTGTTTTTCTAAGCAAGTTAAAAACAAAAACACAGCACCTGCCGTGAATATGCATGTCTGTTATCCCAGCACCCTGGGGAGCTGAGGCAGAAGGACCACAAGTTCAAGTCTTGCCCAGGCAATTTAGTAACCTAGTAAGAAATGCCTCAAAATTAAAAAGGTCTAGGAATGTAGCTCATGGTAAACAAACAAACAAATGAAGAACAGTTTTCAAAAAGTTACATATATTAACATTGAATTTATAAAACGATAGTTTTTGAGTAATACATAAATTTCAATTATATCACTAACAAAAGTAAAAATTTTCAGGAAAAGTGTTTAAGTTGCAAAAACTGGATCTCAAACATTTTAAATGAAATTATATCCCAAAATTTTGATACTGGTCAAAGAAAGATCTGGTTTTCTTTTTTGACACTTCATAGTACTTAAAGTCACCATTATCCTCCTCTAAACAAAGGAGCACTGAAAATGAGTTAGTTTCTGTGGTCTATCAGAGAATTGATGGTACAGGACAAACTGCCATCCCAAAGAGTAGACAAGTAAAAGTAGAGAGGAAGGATCAACTCACCTGAGTAGAAGCTACTGGAGCCTGTACTTCATAGGCGCTCTTAAGTGATGACTTCAGCTCGTGACTAGGTTTTGATGGCATGGGACAACTTGAGAGTTGAAACCTCCAAATGTCCCACTTAGAGACATACACAACTTTCATGGATTTAGTTCCAACAACCCTACCATGTTCTTATGGTACAGATTAGAGAAAACAAACAACAAAACCCTTTGTGTCGCTCAGAAGAGGGGAAAAGAAACAATTTTGAAAGAAGCATAGAGTTCTTCCCAACAAAGGCCTTCTCAAGTATCCAGTGAGGCAAAAGACTGTACCACAGTCTTATTGGACTTGGCAAAAATAAAATACCCAACTGCGGCTCCTTCTAGCTTTCCTGTCTTATTTAAGGGGAGAAAGGAAGGTCTAAAGCTATGTGAGGGTTACAGACCTGGGAGAAAGATTAAGGAAAATGGATGATTAACTAAGACTTAGGTTTTGTTTTAAGCCTCCCTGAGGTATCCAAGTGGAACTATCCAATTCTGTGAGTTTAAATGAACAGGCAGCTCTGAGCAGAATGGGCTGAACATGCCATTTGGGTATAATCAGGATAAAGGGAATATATGAACCCATCTAATGGGTGTGATCACATAGGACGAATGAGAAGTTGGGGCACCCAAGGCTTGAACCTTGGGTAACTTCTGTTCTTAAAAGACAGTTGCAGAAGGCGAGTCAATAGAAGCAAAACACAGTGAAACAGGGCACTATTTTTTGTGGAATAAACTGGGCATGGTGGCACATATCTGTAACACAAGCACTTGAGAGTTTGAGGCTAGTATAATCCTATTTCAAAAAAATGGGATAAGAAGCAAGAGACAATAGCTTCTTGAAGGCCAAGGAAAACACTATAATATTCATTTCAGATATGGTGAGGGAGCAGTGGTGAGTTAAGGGTATTTTTAAGTGGTTACTCTGATGGGTTAGAGTTCAAGATAGAGTAGAAAGAAGGAAAATAAAAGACTAGCGAGACAAGAAGAAGTAAAGAGACAAAAAGGTATTTCAAGTTTCTTAGACTTGGTGAGTTTCCTTTTAACCTTTCTTTCATCAAACATCTTCGTGAATGGCCTTTCCATATATCTAGTGACCCAAATTAATAATCAAGAATAGGGGCTGGGGATTTAGCTCAGTGGCTTAAGTGCCTGCCTAGCAAGTACGAGGTTGTGGGTTCAATCCCCAGTACCACAAAAAAAAAAAAAAAAAAAAAAAAAAAAAAAAAAAAAACCCAAGAATATACTTGACTTTATTCATGTTACTGAGTAAAACTTACCACTAAGTGTTCACTGGAATTCTTTTAGCCATTCGTAAGATCTCAGCATGAACTTTATAAAAACATGGAGCATAATTTATTATACAGGCCATCACTCATGGAAACCAAGACAAGAATCAGCTGGGCTTCCATACTGAACTGGAGCCAAGAATTGGAGTTTAGTATCTTCAACCTCTTTTTCTACTTTTCCTATTTCTACTTCTGTCTAAACATGCATATCGCTGTGTCTTCCAGTATCTTCTCCTCTATAGTGAGCATAAGAGAATATAGTCCTTCGTGTTTGCTAATAAACATGTCAGGAGAGTAGATGCTAGTTTGTTTTCAAGTCAATAGCCACAAAACCAGGGAGTACAAATTTTCTTGACTATTGGAAAGTGTCAAAATACTGTTGAATAGGCTTTATATTTATGCTTTGGCTTTCTCATACAAGAGAAACCGTGCAACATTTACGCTTGTGTGTCTGATTTATTTCACTTGACATTAAGGTCTCAAGGTGCATCCATTTTCCTACAAATGACTCAAGTTTATACTTCTTTATGTCAGAGTGAAGAGCAAGGTGAAATACAGATACTAGGAAACAGGAAGATAGATCTTTTGTAAAAGGGAAAGGAACAGAAAGTGGGAGGAAGCAAGGTGGGGGAAGAATTAATATATGTTATATACATGAACCAGCTCCCCAGGGAGGATGTAATCATTATGTACTGCAAATATATACCAATAAAAACAAAATATTAACTAAAAGGGAAAAAAAAAACTTCTAGAACCGGATGTTCTTAACCAAGCAGGAAACATTTTTATGTTATGAACACAGAATAAAGAGTTTTGTCAGCTGTACCAAATGTGATCCTAAAGTAATTTACAGGACAATATAGTCAGGACAACCATGAAATGCGCAGGAATGGACAGGCACTCTTCTGCTACACACACTTAGGCCGCTGCACACCTACGCAATGCATCTTAAATTTTCAAATTGTAAGAAGTGTTACTGAATGCTGAACTCTTAGCTTAAGTGATTTTAATTATTAAAATGTAATTAAATTAGAATATTTTCCTCTAACATAAACCAGAAAGTCAAAAAATATAATTACCCAAGCCCTTTATTTAAAGGATAATTACTTTTAAAATCACCTTGGGTTAGAATATACTATTTAGGGGCAAAAATCTAAAATTGTATACAGAAAAATTCTAAAATGAAAAAACAGAATAAAGCTTTAGATATAAATATCATAATGTTATCCATTCATTGTGTATCTATATTTATATAGATTTTATTTATATTAATTATAGACTTTGCACATGAATGAACAAGAGTAGGTACTTTTTTCACATTTAGTCACCTAAAGTATAGACCCCGTTATTCATGCTGATACATCATACATATATGACTGAGTTAGCCCATTATTTGTTCCTAATTCATGCAATCACAATTATCTATCCACATGCATATCCAATGCTGATTTCTACCATCACAGGACCTCTTACATATTTTGTTTCCAGATCATAATGGGCATGAGTTACAAGAATCAAACTAATGTAAATGTTAACATAATGGAAATGTAAGTACATACTTTATCTATCTATCTATCTATCTATCAACATACAAATGATACTGTTTAGTAAATAGTTTAGGAATATTTTTACAACCTACCACTTCTTATTCTGCCTATTTATATATATAGAAAAATTTCTGGGTGACTACAAAATTAGTACAATTTATTAATATTTGTCCTTATGTACTACAAGTACCACCCCCACTAGCTACTTGCATTTGTGCTTAAAATTTAAGATTTGAGATTGAGGTTGTAACCCTTTGCTATGAACCATTAAAAAAAAAATAAAAGCCTCAGTATCTGGACACTTTTTCTATACCAAATGAGGTTGAGGTTGAGGTTGAGGTCTTGTATCCCATTTACGCCCTAAAACCAAATATTGGTTAGAAATATATATTCCTCAAGGGTGATTCACTCCAGTCATTTTAAGAGTCATGTTTGTTTGTTTTCATTTTGGGTTTTTGTTTGTTTGTTTGTTTGATACCCGGGATGGAACTCATGATCTTGTGCTTGCCAGGCAGGCACTGTGCTGCTGAGCTATATCCCTGGTGCTTAAGTATCAAGTTTTAATGATACTTGGAGAAGAGATTTCTATTAAATGAGAATTTGAGAACTATTTGGGAATGCCAGAGATTTCCTCAGCTATGAATTACAATGCTGCAGCAAGAGATTAGATATCAAATGCAGTGCAGAAAGAAAGGAAAGGCAAATAATTCTGCCGGACAAGCACTTAATTAGCATCTTAATGGGATGACTACACTCCTATCAGCAATTGTGCTGATACAGGCCCTGTGTTTGTTAAGGCCACCAAGAAGGGTTTCCTTTCTTTTCTCAGAGACCCTGGGGTTTTTTTCCTCTGCAACAGCAACTGAATGCAAAGACAATGTTGAGGTAAAGTCCTGACCCAGGAATCAATCCCCTGCTTCTCAGGGCACTGTGATCATTAGGAATAACCTGTCAGAGTAGGGGGAGAATAATGAAGTAAACCGAGAAGGAAGGACTTGTCATTACTGTGTTTTCCATCTATATTTCCTACTTTTGTATTTTCTTAGCTGTGTAACAGCTTCCCTGAGAAATCTAATACAACCACCTTTACAGCTTCTACCACCTCAGGCAGTGTCCCCAGCCTCCAGCTTCCTCCTGTGTCAGTAAAGAGCTTGCCACATGTGTCATTTAAGGTAATCCCATCACCTGTCTCCCAGTCAAGGTCATTGCTCTAGCAATTGTCTCCTTTCTCTCCTGCATCACTGATTTTTTTCATTCTCTAGAGTGTCATATTACCAGCATCCAAACACACTGATATTCATCACATTTTAAAAAGAAAGATCACTCCCCAAACCTCCCTTACCTCTATTCTGTCTTCTAGCTGTTATTGTTCCTCTCTCTCTCTGTCTCTCTCTCTGTCTCTCTCTCTCTCTCTCCCTCTGTCTCTCTGTCTGTCTGTCTCTCTCTCTCTATATATATGTATATATTCTGTAAATCTCTATCTGTATCCTCTCTCTTTCTCTCTTGATCTGTCTCTCTCATCTCTATCTCTATCTCTCTATCACCTCTATCTGTATCTCACTGTAGACTGAACCCAGAGCCTTCGCACTGAGTTATATTTCTGTCTATATTATAATTACAGATCTCTTTTCTGTTGTTAAGGATGGCACAGTGGTAGTTTTTATTGGTTCTTATGCTATGTCCACACCCCGTTTATCTTTGATTCTATTACTGTTGCTGATTGTGTTGCTATTGCCAGTGTGGCACAGTTGTTGCTATGAATTGGTTTTTGCTGGATTTTGGGACAAGATCTTGCTCAATCACTAAATTGGGTTTGAACTGGCAGCCTTTCTGCTTCAGCCTTCCACAGTGCTGGGACGTCAGACCTGTACTATTGTGCTTCTCTCCTGTTAATCTAAGTAAAACTCCTCTCCTATTAATCGAAGTAAAACTCCTCGAAAGTGTTCCCCATACTTCCCCCGCATCTCCAAATGTACTCGTCCTGTTATTTCCTGAGAACACGTCAATGTTTTTGTCCCCACTGATTCATCAGAACTATTTTCAACAAGGAGACAATACTGCCAGACTGATAAATCTCATAGTAACTCGCTGAGGCTCTCTTTTCTTCATTTTTGACAGCAACCAACATAATTAAATATCTCTCTCCTTTTTAACACATGCTTCACTTGATGTCCAGGATACCACATTCACTCAGCTTTGCTTTCTCAGTGCCTTTGCTGCTTTCTCCTATTTATTTATTTGTTTGTTTGTTTATTCATTCATTCATTCACTTATTTATTTACTTAGTGAGACAGAATCTAATTGTGTGGTTCAGGCTGGCCTTGAGTTCACTATGTATCCTAGTCTGTCCTCAAACTTGCTGTGATCTTCCTGCCTCAGCCTTCCAAATGCTGGGATTAGATGTGTGTGCCATCATGCCTGGTTTCTTTCCTTTATTATTAATCTTAATTTTTATTAGTCTATGTTTGCTGTAAAATAATTATACTCACCATGGGGAGTTGGTACAGGTCCATGACACATCCTAATTCTTCTTACCTCCTTCTCTCCTCCCTTTACCCCATCTCTGTCAGGCATCTTAATGCCTACAGTCTGTTCTCTAATCTTCTTATTCCCCTTGTGTTCTTATTTGGTCTCATGACCTAAATATCGTATATATCTGCTCCCCTTTGTAATATAATGTAACATATCATGGGGCCCAGGGATTAGGACAGGTTCATTTGAGGAGGGAAATTATTCTACCAGCATAATACTATGTTTACCAAATTCATTTTGAATTAATGAACACTCCAAACACACTCAGGGAATAGAAAGGAAAGGAGGACTAAAATATAAGATAGTGCACATCATATCCATTTTCCAGGTGAGGTAACATTGTGTGTGGTTTCAGGGTGAGGTAATGCAGATTCCAAAAGGTAACGTCATTTGCCCAACAGCTGACTGCATTTGAACTCATGTTTGCACGACTCCACAGTCTCATCTTTTACCTTTGATCACACAATATGGGGCATTATTTCTTGCCTACAGGATATGTTCTAAGATGCATTAGTTCACTTCTTAACATAAAACCACCTTTGACCTCAAAGGCATTCATCACTTCATATTTCAGTAACAACAATGCAAGTAAGTCCAATAGAGAATGATTTTTGGTGAAAAACATGGATCCAACTTTGTAATATTTCTAGTATAGTTCCAACACTGTAATTCTGTTACATCTATACTGGAATTTTGCATGGAAGAATATAAAATATTTCTTGATGTCTTTCCTGCAGTGAGATCTACTGAACTGTCTTGTGTGTCTGGGGTTAACTTTACCAGGAAGTTAGCATAAACTGTCAGAAACCACACTTGGTGATACCTAAGAAGCAGATGCTGATTGATATAATGTGTCCTGCCAAGTGCAGGTGAACACAATAGCATAATGGAACACAGCTTAGTGAAATAAGAGACAGGGACATCCTACAGAACACATCTTGTTAAGAACAGCCAAGAAACAAAATATGTATTTTTTTTTCTCACAACCGATTGCAGCAATTTTTTAAAAAATTGACATTTTCTGTGATGGGTCTATGCAGTTTTATAAACAAATGGTTGTCTTATATACAAACTATCAATTTTGCTGGTGAATTCAATTAAATATAACGTTCTTGCAAAAATTCAACATATTGTTTTGTGATGTATTATATAGGCACACTAAAAAAATTTATTGAGTTAATAAGTGACAATTAATACCTGATTTCAAATGTTTTAAAAAGCAGTTGTTCATGTAAGTCTAGCTAATATTTAGACAGAAAATTTATGTAAAATTAATAAGATTGTTACTCTCTATGAAGTTAAATGTATGCGTTAAGGAGAGTAGAAAAATAGAACAATGTCTTACAACCAAGTGATAGGAAAAATAACTCACAGTTAAATATATCTATATTTTTGTCAGCACATGAAATTATCAATCTAAAAAATACCTCACATACAATTATAGAATTTATTAGTACTCTCACTAATAGCATTAATTTTTTTTTTAGGTTTTAAGGTTAATTAGTCAAAGTTTTAATAGTTATAGTTGCAGCACAACTGGATTTTAAGTTTGAGTTATGCCTGTCAGCACGGACTGAAAAAACAGTTGTTAGACTAAAAGAAAGCTATAGAGGCCCAATGTGAGCCCAGATGTCATTAAAATGTTACTATATGCAACACTGAAAGATTGAACCCAAGTTTTTCAACAAAAAGTATACTCTACTTTTTGCATATGAGACTTTTAAAAATGATCTTCCTTTGGACTTTTTCACTAAAATAATCATCCACAAATTATAACATAATATGAAAAGAAATGGAGAGCATTTATAAGGTAGAGAAATGGATACCAATTTCAAATGACCAGAAAGTGCCTTGTTTCATAGTAATTTACTGAACAAGAAAATCTCTAATAAATTTTATAGGTACATAGGCTCTGACAGTGCACTCATATTTGTTCCTGAAAGCAAATAAGCAAACAAGAAACAAACTGAAGGAAGGCATTATCTATGTTCTGGGTTACCTGCCATATGACAGCAAAGTATTAAAAGCCTGTAGTTTGCTAAGTGGTGTATTAGATGCCAAGGATACAACGAACAAGACCAGTCCCTTAGCCCAGCAGCTTGTAGTACACAGATGCCTAGCTGGTATAGAGAGGTAGATGAAGAGATAATAAACATGTGCATTCGTACTTCCTGTCCTTGTGAAATCACCTTGAAAGGGCACCAGAAAGCTTTAAAAATGATTCTTCTTGGAGTCCTAAAGACATATTACAAATGACAAATTCAAGTATGTGACAACTACTCTTGCATTTCTCCTCTGAGCCTACATCAGAACCTGGCTGACCTCCCAACCACTGACTGTGATAGTCCCTTCCAAACAACTTTATTCCTTGTTCCACCCCCTAACTCCCAAAGCCACGGCAGCATCATTCTAATTTCTGTTTCAGTACTAGATCATCCTTCCATATTCATACAAGAAATCCCCTTTCATCCTTTAAAACTTACTCCATTCAGTTTTGTCACTGTCTAAACTCCCTGCTGTCCATTCTCTGAGAAATAATCCTCCAAATCATAGTTTATCTCTCAGATCCCCACTATTTTGCAAGATTTCCATTTAGAAGCAGCAATTCTACCCAAACACCCAGTCAAGCTCTTTGCTGTGATCTTCAAATTCAATCACCCCCATCTCTGCTTGATTCATTTTACGCTGTCGAGGCAGCACACTGGAAACCGTCATCAGAAAGCTCTGCAGCCCGGGAATTTAATATCCAACCGCTTCTTCATTCACCAACTTCCTTACCTTCTATTCTAGCTTTCTCAATCCCCTTTCCCCACTGTCCTTGCTCTTTGATTGGACTGAGATCATTTGCCCTCTGGCCTTTCCTCCCTTATGTTCCTTCTCTATGCTTTGGGCATCTTTAGGTTCATAATCTCCATGCTTTCTCAGAGTCCTCCTACAGCCTTCTGCCATGTACTCCTTTTCTATAGCTATGTTCATGCCCAAATCATCAATCTTTCCTGCCCCTCATCATGTGATTGTTGGCCTCAGAATTGCACGTGTCTGACTCATCTTTTAGTACAAACCAGCAGGAAGCAGCCTTCTTCTCCCCTTTCTGTTCTTCTTCAGGCTCCAAGAAAATTCCAGGACAGTCCTCTACCTCTCTCATTTTACTTGCTACTCCCTGGGCTTTGTAATTAGTGGGGACTGATGTAGATTTGGATGGAAAGCATCCCACTGTTTACCATCATCTCATATTCTCTTTCAGAAAAAAAAGCCAATAATCTGAATTCCATGCATTCTATATCCAGAGGTGTTTTGCTCCATTTACTCTTTATGCATTGGCATCCTGCTTAAATTTTAGCTACTTTCTTGTTGCTGAGACATAGTCTATGATACCCACAACTATAAGGAGGACAGATTTTAGCTCACAGTTTGTAGAGGTTTTGGTCCACACTTGGCTGATTCCAAGGCAGGATGGCACTGCAGAGGAGACAGAGCCTATGAGATGACAGGCAGGGAGGGAGCAGAGAGCACCCAAGTGCTGGGCAGGGAGAGAAACGTTGCCAGGCCATGCCCCCAGCCACTCCCCTCCTCCTCCCAGGTTTCACCTCCAATATAAACTCACCTGTGGACTAATCCACTGGTATGTGTCACACACTCATGATCCAGTCACCTCCCAGTAGCCACACTGATGACTGCATGAAGATTTGAGGGATCATCCAGATATAAACCATAACAATAACATAAAAATACCCATCGCTTCCATTTGGAAAGAAATCCTTAACATCTAACATCACCATTACATGAAGATTTCTTTTCATTCTTGCTGAATCAAATATCTTAGATAAGAAATTTGTGTGTGATATTTTATTTCTGTATATGTCATTCATTCCTTGTTTTGCAAGAATGTGGTTTCTTGCAACAATGCCCACCTATTTTCCTTGGGCCTTGGTTATGCACAGAACGCCTATCAGTCACTCTTTTTCACCAGGTTCCCACTCTGTATTAAAGGAGATTCGCTCACTGTTATGCAACTTTTTGTCAGTGACCGTTAACAAACATACAGCCAGGTGTAGTTGTACACGCCTGTAATTCCAGCACTTGGGAGGCTGAGGCAGGAGGATTGCCAACAGTTTGAGACCAGCATGGGCCAATTAGTGAGTTCAAGGTCTGTCTAAAAACAAAAACAAAAACAAACAATGAAAACAAAAATAAAAACAAACTTGCAGGAACTATGGTTTTCAAAATTATAATTTGCCTGATTAGCACATAATCATAGCAGATGCTTAAGAAATATCAGAATAAATGATAAAAGCACTGATACAGTAAACCTAAAAGTATACTGTACCTATGAATTCATAGAAACCTTCCACCAAATGGACACTATGACCATTTATTCTAAGGTCTCAGTATTCCAAGATATCTAAAATGATTGCTTCTGCTAATCACTTTTTAGGAACTTTATATTATAATCATTTCCACTAGACATAGTGGCTCATGTCTATAATTGCAGTACTCAGAAGGCTGAGGCAGGAGGATTGCTGAGTTCAAGACCAGCCTGGGCTACATAATGAGTTCAAGACCAGCTTGAATTACATTGTGAGACTGCTTTCTCAAAAAACCAAAAAGACAAACAAGCAAAACAAAACAAGGCAAAGCACTAAAAAATGATTTCTTTAAATGTCATTAGAGATCAAATAAAAACATTGGGTAAGACTACAGTCACTCACTGTTATGAAATTTTCATATACATATAGGACAGAAAAAGTGGGTAAATGAATGCGAATCCTCAAGGCTGAAGAAGGTTAAAATGTGGTCATTTATTTGAATTAATCCATTCCAATTTTTGGTGCAGAGCAGTTGTCAGTGAATAAATGAATTATTGAGAAAACACTAGGTTTGTTGCCAAGTTGGAAAAGTTGGCAACATTTCATATTGCAAGTTGCAAATGGAGAATAAAGAGGCCTATTCACACCCTGCGAGATTTTGTGAGGGAGAAGAAGAATGATACGGAGAGAGATCAGAAACCATCGTCAAAATAATATTAGAATAAAATGATTAGGTTGCAAAGAAGGTTTTAATTTTATACAAATCCACCAAGAAATAAAATGGGGAAAGGAGTTTAGAAATGTGCCTCACCATTTTAGACTAATCAGGACTTTATTTTCCTCCTCAGATTGGACTTGGTTCTATTTTTACTGTGCAGGCTATCACTTTCCTAAAGCAATGGAATAAGCCCCAGAGGACAAAGGTGTCACTCTGAAGGGCAGGGACCTCACACAGTGGAGGCTACTGGGGCTCTGTTCTGTTGACTCAGTGTCTTCTCAGCTCAGGAGATGGGCACAAACTTAGTTTATCAGCACTGCTGCACACATGCGACACCAAGCAGGAGAGCAGTCTCTCCACTGGCACGTGAAACTGACAAGGCCCTTCAAGCATCTACAGCAATTTCCTTGCTTTCAAATATGGATTTGTACAGGAGTGTGTGTGCGTGCGTGCATGTGTGTGTGTGTATGATTAATAGCATTTATACTTTATAATATGGAACCTAAAATACCTAATTCATTTCTATGGAATCATGCTTAAATGTTGAAAGACTATAGGACTTTAAATCTGATGCACTGCAAGTTCTTGAAGCACCAGTGAAAATGAAACTTTGTTCGCATGGTGTATGTAGTGTATTGGTATTTTACTAAGATGATTTTACTTAAGTTTTGGAAAAAGTTTCAGCAATTTTTCATCCACAATGAAAGTTTTCTGTTCATACCTTAGTTAAGCCACATCATTAAATTGACTATCTACATGACTTTTGTTTTACAGACAGGTTTACTGCACTTTTCAAGTTCAATTATCTGATTTTTCAAGTTTGAAACTCTGAGACTTTGTGTGGCAATTTTAATAAATTGAAGAACACAGGGTTGACCGTGGCCAGGTCTACTAAATTTGCACATTATGGTGTCATCCCCGCCACCACTTCAGATAGACTCTTATTAGGTTCTTTCAGAAATATCGAGTTCTATGCCTACCAAAATTTCTATAGAAGGCACCAGGAATTTCCATCATAATAAGTAACAACCAGCCTTAATGACATGTTTCTCAAGAAAATGTTTCCACTTTCCGCCCTCAGTGAGGTACAGCCACCTTTGCTTCACATTAAAAAAGTTTCCTTTTGCCCTCCTTGTTTTTCCCCTCCAAGTTGCCAATTTCTGTAATAAGCGCTTCTTAATCATCTTCTGTAGCTATGATTAAAAAATAGTTGCAAGAAGATATGACAGATCAGCTATTTTTTAGTCATACTTTCATTTATTTACTAATTTTTTTGAGACAGGATCCTGTCCTGTAATGCAGGCTGGTCTCGAACTCACTACGTAGTCCACGGTGGCCTGAAGTCACAGTCATCCTCCTGTCCCAGCTGTCCCAGAGTGCTGAGATTACAAGTGTGCACTAGCACACCTTGCTATTGACTATTTTATGTCCATTGTTTATTTTATCCGTTAAATGGAATACTTTTACTCAATGAATTGGGTTTTTAATTGGTTTGTGATTTTACTAAGATGATTTTATTTTCTGAACCCAAAATTCTAACTACATTTCCTAACTTGGTGACCTATACAAACCTGATGTTTTCTATTTCATCACCTGTGCCCTAGTCCAAAACAAGACAGACTACGATGGAAGAGTTAATGCAATAATAGAAGAGTTAATAGGATCGATGTTGCATAATATGCAACCCAAAGTATTTAACCCCATCATTTAAACAAGATTATCATATTTCAGTCAGAATATAATCATTCAAGTTATTCATTCATTCCTATATTCATTCAGAACTTAGCTATCCACTGACAAATGCATAACCAACAGATTAGCAATGTTTTGAAAAATAGGTATTAGTACTGTTTGATTTTTTTAAAAAAACTAATATCAGAAATAAGGATGTACTGTACAAATAACGTGAAATACGATGAGACTCATTCCATACAAGTAGTACCAAAAGCATAATTAGAAGAAGGGAGAGGTCATTTCTATCTGTATGTATCACAGCAGTCTTCAAAGAAGAGTAGAATGTAGCTAGAAGAATAGAATTTGTCAAGCAATGATTACAAGAAAACATATGAAAGTAAGCACATACATAAAGGTATGAGAATAATGAATGTTTAGTGAAATAGTAAATTATTGTTTAGCCTGGCTTTAACATAAAATGCATATGTTTGAGACAAGTTTGAAATGGAAGATTATTGAGATTTTTACCATCAAAAATATATAAAAATATAATAACACATTTTTTCCAGTGCTAAACTATATGAAAAAATACATAAAATACAATCTCTGGTTAATTTCCTAAGACATACTCTCAGGAAAATTATATTCACTTTGAGATAATAAGTTCTGATTATTTGTTATTGGCCAAATATTTTCACATTACAGCTTTTTGAGTAGAAGAAAATTAAGCAGAATTCTTCAGTGATATTTTGAATAGCAATAAAATAATTAGCAATTCACTTACATTTGGGCGTCTCCAGTATTTGTATAATTTGTATCTCTTGCTGATAGTTGTCTATTCAGTTTAGGTATCTAGTTGAAGGATCAGAAGACAATTAATAATTTATAATAAGCTCAAATAACTTCCCTGATATTGTTTCTATGGTATCAGCTGCTGGTTTCATCTAGTTTACATCAATACTGCTAAATCAAAACAAAGGGTTATTAAACAAGTAAAGAAAAGGACATGGGTGTTTTTTAAAAGACAGTATCACTCACTATTTTTTTGCCATATAATTCTTTTCAAGGTTATGGACGTGAGCACTAGCCTTTAAAATATTCCAGTTCTGTAAAAGATGTAAATATCTCATGGATTAAGTCAACTTTGATAATTGGAAAAGAAAATTTTTCCTAACATATTGAGACTGTCTACAACAAATATCCCTATTTTTTTTTTAACTTGGAAAGCTTAGGTGACTGTTAAAATTAAGCCATTTTCAAAACAGAAACCTATTAAGAGATTGGTAGATTTTTCTTAGCTGAGAGTTTTCCTTAAGAAAGAGTAAGTTAAAAGTATTAAGAAATACAACATCATAAAGTTTCACTTTTCCCCCTAGAAATCTTCAGTTTTCCTATGTTAAAAGCATGAAAACACGTAATACTTTTAGGTACCTCGAAATCAACAAAAAGGGGACTGTTTGGATTGGTCCACTTTCTCGTATTTCTGGGACCAAGTACCTGACACCCACAACTAATGCTTGACTCAAGGTCTCGGAAAATTTAGTAGATGCTGACTGCTTCCAATGCAGAAATATTGCACAGCGACATTGAGGAGCAGAGCTGCCCACCTCATGCAGGTCAGGAGGCGGAGTTGGAGAGAGCTCCCCGGAGGAAAGGGTTA
This sequence comes from Dolichotis patagonum, assembly GCA_004027295.1. Lineage (NCBI taxonomy): Eukaryota > Metazoa > Chordata > Mammalia > Rodentia > Caviidae > Dolichotis > Dolichotis patagonum. The sequence continues at coordinate 143,995 of PVJX010001218.1, read as the reverse complement.
GAAACTAGGGCGATGTAGTCCTCATGCTAGCGCCCATGTCCCACCCATATATATCCAGAAGTGTGCTTTGCTAGTCATCAAGGAGGCTCTTAATCCAGTCACGGTTGAAAACTGCAATTAATAATCAGAATATTATATTAACTGCTAAGACTCTTCCTTTAAAGAAAACATCAAAGTCAAGGAGTTGTTTGGTCTTCCGGAGTTTCACAGAATAAATCATTCCTCTTAAAATAATATATTCTGATAAAACTGGAGTTTTTGCTATTAAAATGTAAGCATGGTTTAAGATTAGAGAATCCAAAATGTCATTTATTACACTTACATTTCTTTTTTTAAAATTTTTTAATTTTATTTTAAAAGGGAATAAAATTAAACACAACAAAACAGAACAGAATGGGACATAAGAAAGCATAAATTTCAAAGCTAGACAACCAGAGATCTTCACTATCTGTCATATTGTCTCTTGTTTTCTTCCAAATGGTTGTCCTTATCTTTGCATATGGAGACCTCATACTAAATAACATAGCCAATCTTTTCACAAGATGTGTAGTTCACTGGCTCCCACTTACTAGGCAGGGGGGAGAGGGAGGGGAGACACAGGATGGGGGACAGGACGACATGAGATGTCTGATTCTCAGCCCACACGCAGGCAGGATCATAGTTGCCCCTCAGAGACAGGAAGAGTTCCTTGTTTTCCTGGCACCCCAAGTCAACCACACGGTGCAGGTCCCAATGTGCCAGGGTCTCTCTCCTTCGGGCCCCCCAAAGTCTGCCACACTCTCAGCCAACCCCCAGAGAGGGAAGGAGCTCCTTGTTCTCCCGGCACCCCGAGTCAACCACATGGTTCAGGTCCTGAGGCGCCAGGGTCTCTCCCCTGCAGGCCCCCTAAAGTCCACCATACTCACCTGCTATTTCTTTCTGATGAATTGACCATTCCATTTTCAAAGTTCTGAAACGGCCAACAGACCACAGAAAGAATTCTCTTTAGGCTCCTGTTTGAAACCAGCAGCTACAGCAATCTGCTGGCCTTGCTTCAGGGCCAATACACTTACATTTCCATATTATTTTATTAGACATAAAACCATAAGTACACTAAAATGAGAACTCAGTATTTCAAGTTTAAAAACAAAAAACACTAAAACCAAAAATCTAAGTATTTGGAATCCTAAAAACAAAACAAAAAATGCACTTAAATTTCAGAGATATTTTAAGAATTAAAAAACTTTGAAAAACATATTAAACAATATGCAGCAAATTCAAATAATAATGTGGTTAAAGTCCCTATATGTATATAAACTGAAATATCCAGGTAGTTACAGGTTAATGTTATGTTCATCATATTTTGAAACATAGAAGAAATTAACTGTAATAGAAGGATGGTATTAAAATAATAGAATTTCTTTCATAGTCCTATTCAGGAATATCAAACTTAGAGAATTATCTCAGTGGAACTGGGTTACTGGACTATAAAGAGAGAAAACTTGAGAAGAACCTAAGTTAAGAAATTACTTTTAAAAATCAGAATAAAACCAGAGAAAAATAGGTGAGTCACATATGTTGTTGTGATAAAGTCTCCTATATTACTAAGCTAGACAATTGAAAGAAATATTTCTAGCATTTAGCTGGGCTGCTGTGAGCAAGCCATGTCCTGCCTTTCAAGAGGCCTTAAGAGTACAGTTAATTGGCTTCAAGGATTTATAGTTGAATCATTGACCTGAATGGCAAAGTCTATTAGGCCCCATATACTCTCAGAGGAAAAATAGGAAAGGAAAAGATTTTGTTATGTTGCTTTATGGAAAGAAACAACTACAGAAACATAAAAACAAAGGAATTTTCTCATCAGATTTTCCTTAGACAGCCAATGAAAAGCTTAACTTGGAAAGGTCCATCATAAATTCAGTCAATGTGGATTTTTAAAAATTCTATCATGCATCAGTTTCCCATATGCTCTCACTTTGTGGTCACAAATGCTGAGGGGGAAAATTATGTATGGGTACCTCAGGTAACTTCTAGTGTCCGGGGTGCACCCCAAAAGAGTAAGGGGAAATGCCCACGGTGCCATTAAATCCTGGTTCTGCTATGAGCTTCAACAGGCAGTGGAGATGACCTGGGCATAGACCACTGTGAAATGAAACCCTGCACTCCTTCTTTGCCTCACTTCTCTTCCTTAGAAAGCAGCTAAAAGAGAAATCTGTGCTTTCCCATGAAGACTGATTTAACTAATGTGCATTAAACCTCGCCTATGTTTCAGACAGGATAGTACGCAATAATATGTTAAATATTGTTGGCACACAGTGGGAGTTTCAAAAATAGTAATTAGGAAATGATAATGCTGTCATGTTCTGATTATACCTTACTTCAAAAGGAAAAATAGTCTTAGTTTTTCCCAGCTATCATTGTCCAATTCATTAAAACATAAAAGTGAATTTTTTTTTTTGTACTGGGGATAAAACTCACAACTGTGTGCTTGCAAGGCAGGCACTTATGCCACTGAGCTAAATCCCCAGCCCCATAAAATTGAATTTAATGGTTATATCAACAATACAATAAAAACCAAAATGACATATATAATTTAGACCATAAACTAGCAACCTTATTTGTGTTTGGTATCTTACAGTCAAGATTTCATTAGATATATGAAAGAAAATAAATAATGTGTGGTGAAATGCACCTGTAATCCCAGCACCTGGATAGGCTGAGGCAGAAGGATTGCAAGTTAGACCTGACTCTGGGAAGCTTAGGATTTTAGTGAGCTCCTGTCTCAAAATAAAAAAAGGCTGGAGATACAGCTGAATGCAAAATCTCTGAGTTCAATCTCCAGTATGGCAAAAAGAAAAAAAGCAGGAAAAGTGTATCTCTTTGAGTTCATTGAAACAATCTTAGCATATTAATGCTTTTAATTAAAATTTGTTATTGTAACAGCTTTCCAATTTTTCTGAAAAATTCTATTCACTGTTAAATTTTAAACCTGTAAGAGACCAATGTTGGAAGCTAGGGCTTTGCTTTAAGGATTGAGGAAATCAAAAGAACTGCCAAGTAGTGCTTGTCTTTCTCTTCATTATTGACAGGCAAATTGCAAAGGATGTAACAAAATCCAACTTTATATAAAAAGCCATTATATTTTTATATCAAATGATATTTACCTCATATAATCAAGCTTTAAAGTTGTATTACCATTCCTGTATGAATTCTGATGTGTTCATATGGCAAGAAAAGTAAAAAGAAATCTACAAGAACAGGTTTAAACAAGATGTAAGTTTATATAAGTAAAAGTGACTCAATCTATTTTGTGTTACTATAACAGAATGCTTGAGACTAGGAAATTTAGAGAGAGGAAGCATTTATCTGGGTTCCAGTTCCAGAGGCTAGCAAGGGCAAGAACATGTTGTTTTCATCTGGTGAGGTCTTTGCAGCATGGGCTCATGATGAGAGGTGGGAAGAGAGTTGAAGAGTAAGAGCAGGAGGGGGCCAAAGCCACTCTCATAACAAGTCTGCTCACACTGTAGCCCCCCCACGGCCACAGGGGCAAACCATGACCCCACCCTCCTGCAGTATACTGTAGGGATCAGGTTATGATGCATGATTTTGGGAGTCACATTCAAACAGCAGCACTGCATTTTCTACTACTAAGGAACATTAAAGATCATCCAAATGAGAACTGAAAACAACTTTGTGATCAAAAATCAAGACAAAAAGCACTTCACCCAGGATTAGACTAAACCAGTAAATAACTTTACTATTTGCTTTAAAAAAAATCTTCTACAAATCAAAATTATCAGAGATAACGGTTTGCTCACTTTAACAAAGAGGGCATTTAATTTTAACCCCTCACCTCAATGGATCTGCCAATGCTAAACTGTTGTATTATGAATTCTGCCCAATGCTATTAATTTCTCTGCCCTGAAAGATCTTTTAAATCATCTTACCCTAGATCCTAAACTGTCTAAATATCCTACAGTACAAAAAAAGATTTGGTTGTCTTTCCTACTTGGAGGATGAGTAACTTCCTTTTGTCTTTATTCACAGGATGTCAGAGGCTACTTTGGGATTCAGCATCAAGCATTTCTTGTCAAAGTCCCAAATAATGCTATTTGCTTGTTGCTATGGTTTGTGTTCCTGTGGCCCTGCCCCAAGCCTCATGCAATCATGGATGTGACCAAATCTAGCACTTGTGATTGGTCCATTGTCTAGCACTCAGATTGATGGTGTGAGTGCTACACCTGCCTAGGAGTGGAACCAGCATATGATGTAACAGCAGGAAAAAGGTGTGTCTCTCTCTTGCTGGATCACACCTTGCTGTTTGCAGCCAGTCATGAATGGTGGCCTGCCGTGTCACCCTGACACTTGGAGCCAGCAGAGTATGGACTGAAACCTCCAACCTGTACAAAATAAACCTTACCTTCCCTAATTTTGCGTGTCAGGTATTTTGTCTCAACAAGAGGAAAAAGTAACTAAGACACTTGTGTTTTTTTTAGCCTTTTCTACGTTTGGTGTTACTAAGGAACAGAAAAGGCTTAAAATTGACACCAATCTTGTAAGTAATGGTAGTTCGATTGCTAAGGTAATAGAGACATCATTCTATGAATGTCTGGTCATACAGGTCCCCCCTGGAGCAATGGAACAGGTGGGAAGAAAATTCAACTGGCTAATGTCAGGGATGTAGACACCATGGTGGGTTAGTCCTTTCCTTGGACCCTAGCAACAGCCATTTTCAGCATCGTTTTAAGTGGATTCTTCTGCTCTGTGGTATTACCTACCCCTTCTCTAGTTATGCTCATACCTTTAGGTTATAACCATATCCATGTTTAGTGCTGTGGTTTAGAATAAAGGAAGTAGACAGGAAGAGATTACTCTCCACCCAAGCTGAGGCAGCCTTCACTTCACAGGGCCAAGTGGGTTGGTCAGCAAGTAGCGTTCAGCAGACAAGGCCACGACACCCAAGAAAGCGTGTCTGGCTGGGGAAACAATGGGAGCAGAGACACAGGCCCTGAAATGGGATAGACACCTTGCTCAGCTTGGATGGGTGAAGTATTTTCACCCAAACAGCAAAATAGAACCTTGGGTTATAGTTACAAAGCCCTTGCACATCTGAACACAGTGAGACAGGAAACTGCGGTCTGAGGCCCCTCCTCCTCCTGTAGCATAGGTTTGAAAGACGCCTTTTTCCTCTTTACCAAGTCACTCATGTTTTTGCAGGGAGAGGCAGGCAGCAGTATTATGTACCCACACAGCTACTAAATATCTTGGTGCTTCTGTGAATATTGGAGTCATTCCCATAGCAAAGGCAAAGTCCAGAAAAGGCAGATGATAAGGAAGAGGATGTCAAAGGGCTGTTGAGTGATTCTAGGGTATGGCATTATAAATGAAAGTCAAAAGCCGTAAACCTGCTCCTTCACCCAGTGCACTGACTCAGCTGCTATTTTGACGAAACAGTGATTTATCATGGTGCATAAGGACACTAAGCAGTAGAACTCATTTCTCAATTTTAATGGAAGGTAATAAATTACCGAAGAGAATTATTTTTATTTGCTTTTAAAAATATATGGGTATATAAAAAATATAGGATATAGTAGTTTGAGTATAAATACAAGTATAAATACAAGTATAAATAAGCAATCTTTTCTGTCTAGTTAGTTTTTCATTGTATGATAATCTGTATTTCAGGAGTCACCTAAGTGCTGATTCCCTTTCCAGTATCTTCTGTGACTCACTAATGCCAGAGATTCCTGAGGTGGAATTTTCCTTATGTTTCAGTTCCCCCATTAATTAGCTATTTTAAGTGTGCAGGGTGCTTATGATACAATGAGGTGAGGGTCTGTTGGTGAATGAAACAGTGTTCCTTCCCTGGCTCAGCACTAAATACCTGTGACCTCGGTGAACAGTTCCCATTTTTGTAACACTGTAGGTCGGAGTTCTGCAAACTTCTTCTTTTATACATAGAAAAAAGCTTGGTAGGTCATTTGGTGTCTATTGCAGTATCTCAGTTTTGCTACACACTCAAAGTATTTATCAACAAATTCTAAATGAGCAGGCAAGATCCTTATCCAATAAAACTTTACCAGCACTAAAGTTAAATTTCTTATAACTTTCATATATTAGGAAATATTTTTTTCTTTTACATTTTCCAATTTCTTACAAATGTAAAAGTCATTCCTAGTTTGCAGACTGTACAAAACAGCCCACAGCCTAGATTAGCCCTGTAGTCTTGATCCCTTCTTATGATAGAAGTCCCTTTGTCTTTCTTGGACCTGGAATGGGTGAAGCCAACTGCTATGTGAAAAACTGAGGTAATAATCAAGAGATGTTTAGGGGGAATTGCAGGACACTAAGTGATGTAGTGATCATTTTAGCATTGGGGAGATGGTTGACACAGTAAAAAGAAGTAACTCAAAAGTGTAGAAATCAAATAATACCAAATGCTGGCATAGCTATGAGGAGAAAAAGGAATGCTTATACATTGTTGGTGAGCATGTAAACTGGTACAAAAATTATGGAAATCATCATGGGGAGTCTGCACAAAACTGAAACTAGAAATTCCATTTGACCCAGCTGTTCCCTGAAAGCAGGTATCTTTCTACAAGTGTTAAAGACATTACTGCAGTGACACATGCATGCCCATGTTTATAGCGGCAAAACTCTTAATAGCTAGATTTTAGAAGCAGTCTCTGTGTCCATAAACAGATGAATGGGTAAAAAATCAGTATTTATATACAACAGAGTACTACTGTGCCATAAAGCAAGATAAATTTGAGTCATTTAAAGGAAAACAGATGCACCTCAAGACTATAATGTTACATGAAATAAATCAGGTACACAGTCTTAAATATCACACGTTTTCTTTTATGTGAGAAACTCAAAGTACAAAATAATAAAAGATAGATAATGGGAAGTAAGGAGATAGAACTTTCTCAAATAGGAAAGCGATCAAGAGCTGGAGGGAAGCGGGAGAGAGTAGAGGGGATGAAAAAAGGAATTAAGCAATGTTATATACATGCACCAGCTCTACACAAGGAAAGTAAACATAGAAACTTAAAATGTGTGCTAGTAAAAAAAATAAATAAATACACTAGCCTGCCTGATGACCAAAATATCTAAGCAACAAATCTCTATCTTGAACTGAAACAGCAGTAAAATTATAAAAACCTTTAAGAAGAAATGACAGGATATTTTGTGGATATGCATGCATGCTTGCATGTTATACTCACTGATACGCAGGAACCACTGACTGACCGTGAAGATAAGACACGTATACCATATGCACAGTCCACAATGCATAGTGACTTTATTTACAATTTTTCAATTTTACAATGTTGTGAAAGCAATATACATTCAGCAGAAACCATATTTAGAATTTTGATATGTAGTAAAAAAATTCTCATGATGTTGGACAGCAATAGTGAGCCGCTCTTTCTAGTTAGTGATATGATTACAGGGTGAATTACTGACACTCAGTATTACATTGCCGCAATATACAACAAATTGTACGTAATATTCAAAATGTTAATATAAAAATAAGTTTTCTGTCAGATGATTTTGCCCTAATACAAGGAAGATATTCTGCTCATGTTGAAACAGGCTAGGATAAACTGTGCTTGGTCATTAGGTTTACTAAATATAGTTTCAACTTATAACTTACCAAGAAATAATTCATCATGAGGTGAAGAGCATCTAGATATGTGGGGAAGAGAGACAGACATAAGAATAAGAGGGTTGTAAATGAGCAGGTATCCAAGCTTTGCATTTCAGGGGAGTGGAGTCTACTTAGATAATAAGAAGTGTCACAAGAGCATGCTGTGTATTGGATATTGATTGATGAGTGTGTCTGTGGAGGGAAACAACTGGTATTTAAATTAATAATAAGATTTGAGGCAAACATTGATTTCATCTATTGACTATGTTTTTGATAGAGTGTGACTTGTATTATTCACCCAAAGCCTTCAGGACAATAAGCACTAATTTGTATAAATTTGATATTAATTAAGGATTAATTTGCTTCTATTTAATACCAATTTGATATTCTCATTCCAAAATGATGAATTACTTTGGCAATATAGAGATAAATTGTATCACATAAAGGTTTCCATACCTCCTAATTCAGCAAAGCTGCATTCAGCTAGGGCACTATGTTTTGAAGGAAGAGAATACAGACACATTAAAAATATTTTACAAATGTATTTCGTAAATGAAACTAATAAAGAGTACTGGCACATTCCCTGAAGAAAATAAAGTAATAAATAAATAGGATTTAACAAAGTGCTGTTTAAATGAAGAAATATTAGCTATCTTCATAAGAGTCATAAACATTGATTGGATTCTCCTTTTACTCACCAAATATACTCAGATGTGTGATAAAGATGAACAAGAACTGATAGCAAAAAATAAATTTTTAAAGCTTCCCAGGAAGAAAGCCAGGTATGGTAGTGCGAGCCTGCAACCCCAGCACTCCGGGAGGCTAAGGCAGGAAGACGGCAAGTGCAAACCGAGCCTGAGCAACTTAGTAACTTAGCAAGCCCTTGTCCCAAAATTTAAAAAATTGAAATTAAAAAAGAACTGAGGGTATAGCTGAGTGTAAAGGCTCTGAGTTAAATTCTCAGTATCATTAAAAACAAAACTTCACAGGGAAAAATCTACTAACAGCTTTTATCTTAAAGTAAAATTTTTTTTTTAATAGACTGAAGCATATTCATCAAGGAGAAAAGTCATAGCCTGGACAATAACAAGTACTGTTTCAGGGAAGCACATTTGTTTGCCCATCCTAGAACTCTGCCAGTAAGATTAACGATGTGACATCCTGGAACTCTGTTGCTTTTACTTGATTTCACAATGAGCCATTTAACCTCATCTGGATTTTACATGTTTAGGAGCTGATTTAGGGAGATGATTGCCAAGGTGCACTCTATTCTTTAGCACATACCAGATAAAGCAATACCTATTAAGCTGTTGAGTCACTGATGCACTTAGAATCCTATTGTGGTATTAGCAGCAGGGTGTATATTAATATCACTAAGTTGTCTACCTGTGGTTTCACTTAACACTGTGAATGCATTTATGATTGCATATTGCTCTATAACAAAACTTCAGTCACCTAGGGCCAACAGAGAGAAACTGATAACTCACTGGGCCTGTGCCTTTGGAGGGCGTAGCTTTAGCTTCAGTTTGGCCATTTTTTCTCTGCTTCTAGCTGCATGAGCTGAGCAGTTTTCCTCCACCATATCCTTCTCCCACAGTGTTTCTGTCTTGGAGTCTGCTGAAAGTGGTCTGAAACCGTGAGCCAAAATAAAGCCCTCCTTCTTTAAACTGTATCAGACATGTTATCCCAGCAATGCAATGCTGACCAATACATTATACAATGGAATCATTTTATTAGTTGCCTTCACTGAGCCATTCCATAGTATGCATATATTTATAGTTTGCACATATATAGTTTGCATATGTAAGTATGGAAAAATATTTTGTCAACTAAAAAAATTGAACCAAAAAAAAGAATGAAACTGGTCATGGTGACACAATGTACAGTCCTCATACTCTGGGAGCCTGAGGAAGTATGATCACAAATTCAAGCCCAGCTTGGGCAATTTAGCAACATTCTGTCTCAAAAAACAACAACAAAATAAAAATTAAAAAAAGTAACTAGGGTTGTAGCTCAGTGTGAAGAACCAGTGCTAAATACCCAGTTCAGTACCCAGTACTGGGGGAAAAAATGAATATATGCCAAAAGGCTAGAGTGATGAAGGCATAAGGGAATGAATATTTTTTAAAAAATATGTTCTTCTGGAGAATAACATTGAAATGTTTAAAATGCATTTAATCATTATATACCTGAAGGTTTTAAATTTTGTGTACTGTAGGAATTTATTCTAAGCAAATACATGTGTAAATTTAAAGATATTAATCTTGGTTTTATTATAGTATGGCAATTTGAAAGCAAAAGATATTAATCTAATAAATTATCACATTTATATAATGCCATGCAGGTATTAATATGATAGTGGAAACTATTCTAATATAGTAAGAAAGATATTCACCATAAATTATTACATTTAAAAATCAAGTTAAAATGGTTTGTTTATGACAATTGTTTTGTTTCTTGGGTCTTTTTTTTTTTTTGGTAGTGCTAGAGTTTGAACTGATAACCTCACCTTGCTGGGCAAGCTCTATAACATTGAGCTACAGGCCCAGTGCTTGTCATAGATGTTAATGTGGAAGTAGATGGCAGAATGCTGACACCAGTATTCTCTAGTAGAATTATCAAGTTTTGTATTATCTATATTTCTTAAATATCTTTCAATAAAATGTGCTATCATAAAAATATGCTATCATAAGAGGTTTATTAAAAATTATATTTCATAATAATATAACGTATCCTTCTTCTTTCTTTACAATTCCAATTCATGCTCTTTCCAATCACAGACAAGGTCTAGAAATTGAGAGAGCAGAGTCTGACTAAAGGATGAGATTCCTGAAGAAGATCAATAGTGAATAAAGGTGGAAATGTAGGTGAAGGAGTCTAATTACATAGGCTGACAGTTAGGCTACCATAGGCTGGAATATAGATTGGTATCTGAGGAACTGTTATCACAGTGGTCACAGTAGCACAGCCAGAGAGAGGAACTGTTATCACAGTGGTCACAGTAGCACAGCCAGAGAGAGATGATGGTGCACTTAATTCTAAAATGCAGTTGCCTCATATATATTTTCTCTGTCTGACTTTACAGAGAGAAAGCAGCACAGTACAGTAAGGTCTCTCTAGATAGGGTCCTACCAATACTCAGCTGTCATCATCCTGACTGGATAAAGAACAAGGCCAGTCACCCTAGTGCAAGGTGCACCAGTCTATGAGGGGTGTGAAAACCTTAGGAAGCAGTAACTGTGCCATCAGCAGCCCACTGAGAATTCTAGTTGAAATGCAGACACACGCTGTCCAATCTTCCCTCTGCTGAAATGGAACTGATAGTGATATTTCTAATGTAGCATTATAGTTTTGATTCAAAAGCCCCTTTGAAGGCACCAATCTTCTCCATACTAAGTGTTATGGCTTGTATTTAGAAGTCCCCCCTAGCCTCTCATGCAGTCATAGGTGGGGCTTTCTGGATGTGGCTGGATTTAGGGTGCATGCAGCTGGGATCAAGGATGTAATGCTGGGATTGATTCATGATGCCATGCTAGGATTAAGGCTGCCCTACCATGGGTGTGAGTGCTCCCTGCCCTAAGCAGTGGGTAGCTTGGATAAATTATGAGGAACAGATAAATGGTTGCTGCTTGTTGTCTGGAGTTTGGAGCTTACTATCTTGTTGCCTTCTGGCTTCTTCCTTCTGACTGCTGTGAACTTCCTCCTCTGAGGTGTCCTTTTGGCATCCCACCCTGCCCCAGAGCCAGCCAAATATGAATTGAGACCTCTGAAAACTGTGGGCCAGGTAAATCTTTCCTACTTTAACTTTAAGCATTATTTTGTCTCAACAATGAGAAAAGTAACTGAGACATTAAGTAACTGTGGAAAAATCTTTAAAGACTGTCAATTTGAAACATTGCCAAAAGATCTTTTTCTGCCTCAGAGGAAGCATAGTTTGTAGGCCATCCCTGTCTTCAGTTACAGATCATAACAGGAATTGGACCAGCTTTTAACAGAGTAGAGAGTTTCAACAATAAATCTTCATCCTGAAGTAAAAAGAAGATCTGAGTATAAGAAAACAATAAATCAAGATGTTGATTGATAACAATTTTTACAGAATAAAAGTTTTTCAAAAAAATACAACACTGTTAAAGGAAAGTAGATGGCTCCACTAACTTATCACACAAACCAAAAGTTTAGAAATTCTTAGAAACTGGTACATATAAGATTCAAAGAAAATAAGTTTGATAAAGAACAATTACAGAAGAGCTAAGTACTAAGTACTACACTGAATTAAATCTACAATGGATAAAAGAAGAATGAACACTTCAGAGAATACAAACAAAAAATCTGAAAAGTCATCTTAGGATGTAGTAAAAAATAAAAAATATCTAAAATACAGGGCTTTCAAAGAAGATGGTTGCTGTGAGATAAAAGAAAGATGTGATTTACAGAATACTGTGTAAGTATTTCTAAAGAATTAAGTCAGACTGCCTAAACCATAAAATATAGTCCATATGTTGTTAAAGAAAATTCACTTTTCTAAAAATCACACCAGCGGGGCTAGGGATATAGCTCAGCAGCACATGTACCTGCCTGGCAAGTATGAGGTTGTGAGTTCGATCTCCAATACCAAAAGAACAAAAAAGAAATTAAAATTACACCTGTGCACACTGACTTAAAGAAAATTCACAGAACATTAATGAAAACACATTAAATTCCTGTGTGTGTGTGTGTGTACTAGAATTTGAACCCAGGGCTCTCCCCTGAGCTGTATCCTCAGCCTTTTAAAATTTTGAGACAAGGTCTCAAGAAGTCATTAAGTTGCCCAGGCTGAGCTTGAACTTACAATCCTCATGCCTCAGCCTCCCAGAGTGCTGGAATTGTAGGAACATACCACTATACTCAGATCTGATCTAAAATCTTAGTGATAAAAATGTATAAACGGCGGCAGGGGTTATAATTCAGGGGCACAGCACCTGCCTGGAAAGCACAAGGTCCTGAGTTCAATTCTTGGTACCAAAAATACCACAAAAAACAACAAAAAAAAAAATGTCAAAAATGTAGAAGCATTCAAGGAATATTTGACCTCAGCAGAACATATCCAAGACAGTCTCATTCTTATTTGAATATTAAGAGCCAGATCTTTTATACATTTTTGAAGGATTACCAAGCTGAGAGCACAGCAAGTCCTGTTTATTTCTACAGCTTTAGCAATGGGAGCAATAGCTAGCATGTCACAGACATCAGGAATATTTTAATGATTGAACGAAGAAACAGATACATGTTACCTCCTTGCTCATCATGTAAGAAGTGAAAGGCTTTGTTAAAAGTTTAATTGACAACCATACATCCTTCATGGACAGCAAAAGAAGCCTCTTAGCAATGTGTTTCAGTTAATGAAGAGACGTATCTTGATCCTGCAGCTGAGTTCCTGATTCTATGTTCATTCCAAGTCTGAAAAGACCATCATTGACTTCCAGCAGGCAGGGCACTTTCCAGTCTTACTTGGCTCAGCAGATTTCCCTCCTTGTGCATAAATGAAGCACAAAGGTTCAGATGGAGCTGTCAAACATGAGCACATTGTTATGTCATTTAATAAGAATTAAGTCATTGGCTTTGCAGTTTCATATGCTTTGAAGTCAATTCGCTTCCTTTTGTAAATAACTAGCAAAAGAGAAGAGTCAAGTGATCGATTCTTAGCAAGAGATACTGTGTCATTTCCTGGCCATCTAGTCTTCAGTACTGTCAACAAGGATGGACCAAAAGACATCACCTTCCAATATAATGTTAATAATAAAAATGGTTAACCTGGAGTCACTGTAAACCAGATCATGTTAGCAGCACTTTCTTTTGTGAAATACAGTTTTTTCAAATATTACAAGAACTAGAAAATAAAATACATATTTTTTTTGGAATAGGAAAGTAAATTCTCCTGCTCTGTAACTTTGGATTTTTATCCTTGCTTTTATAGCTAGAGTCTTTTCAATGTTACATAATAATAGTAGAATGACAGGATTCTAGCATATCATTATAAACTGGCTACTAACAGGGGACAAGAAATGAGACCTTATCCAGTAGAAATAACTAGCAATATAGAATTCACATTCGGTCAATTATGTTACCTGCAATTTGGCCAGGCTCAAAGAAGTTAAAAGAATGTAATTAACACCTCGTGAATAGTGTTGGCTACTATGGGAAAAATGTTGCAAAGTAAAAAGAATTTGAATAGAAAAGAAAGTAATTTTAGAAGTGGTCTATCAACCACAGTGCAGATTCTCACAAAGGAGAGTGCATGATGAATCCTCATTGTACTCTACTGGATTTTACTAGACTCCGTTTCACACTGCCAAAGCAATAGTTAAGGACATTCAAGACCTCAACATTGGTACCTTGCTATGAAAGTCGCTTCAAAATTATCATCAAGACTCCACTAAGTGATCACAGTGATTAGAAATGAGCACTTACTGGGTTGTGTTTCAGTCTCAAACAGTAAGGTTCAGTGATGTTCCCTAATAATCTATTTAAAGTCTTTAGTAACTTAGTATCATGAATATAATGAATATAATATGTATATAAAGAATATATTTTTCTAATAAGGAAAGTTTAAAAGCACTCTGTTTCTGTCGATAATATAGTTCATCCATTCATTCAATATATGTTGAATATTGTATACTAGACACTGTTCTCAGCTATGAAGTAAGTCAGTGAGGAAAAGAGAGAATAACTGTATATTAGTAGTATATATTATCCAAATAATGACTTTCTTCTTTCCAGCCCATTATTTAAAAGATGTTTCTTTATTGCACAGTTAGAATCTCTACTACAATGTTGAATAGGAGGCCATTAGTGGAAATTTTCATTTCGACAATCATTTCTACTTATATTCTCTGCCTCTATTAAAATTCAAATTACATATCTGTAAAATTTTCTCCCTAAATCCTCTATCTTACCTTCTCTGTATTTTCAAATCTTTTGCAGCTACCTATTTCATTAACTTTCTTTTCAGTTACACCTAATGTGTTATTATCCATTGAATTTTTAATTTTAGTTATTGTGTTTTTCAATTTTAGAACTTCTATATAGCTCTAATTTTTATAATTTTAGGATTTGGCAAAAATTTTACTTTATAATTTGTGTGTGATCATGACCAACATAATCTTTCAAAAATACTTGTTAACTCAGTTATGTGAATAGCATGTGTGTGTGTGTGTTTCTCTATTGTCTGGAATATCTAGCTTTGGCACACAATTGCATTCTACTTGATCATTCTACATTTAAAATCAGAATCAGATATTTTACAGAAAAAAATTGTAGAAATATTGTGAAACAGGATGATGTTAATTACTTTTATAAATTATTCATCTACTGGTTTAGGTTAAAATCAAACTTTAATTATCTTAATCTAGTTTTGAAACTAAGATGACAAAATATACATATAGTGGAAAATCCTTTGTCTTTACTGTATGCTTTATTCATAAAGCTTAACTCTTTGGACTACTTAATCAAATTTGGGAATTGTCAGTGACTTCTCCTAGAAGGCTCTGAATATCAATTTGACCTTCTATGATGATAATAGCTTTGTTGACTTTCTTAACACTCTTGGTGGTTTCTTCTTTAAGAATATGCTGATTTATTTCACTTAAGAGTATGGTCTCCAGGTAAGTGAAATAAATAGTACACATGTGTAAATATTGCATTATCTCATTGGTGTGAGAAACTGAAAATATAAATAAGAAGAAATTTGTACAACAGATATGGTGAAATGGAAAGAAATTTTTCAAAAAGAAAGGGGAACTAGGAAGGAGAGAGGGGGAATGGAAGGATGGAAAAAGAATATTAAGAAAAAATAAAATGGAAACAAAGTTTAGTAAATAAGGAGGGGGAGAAGGGTTAAAGGGAGGGGAATGGCAGGAAAAAAAGACAAATTGAGGTATATTATGTATAGGTACAAATGCCCTTTGATGAATGTGATCACTGTTTATACTTGAATTGTACCAATAAATTTAATTAGAAAAACAAGAAAGAAAGAAAGAAAGAAAGAAAGAAAGAAAGAAAGAAAGAAAGGAAGGAAGGAAGGAAGGAAGGAAGGAAGGAAGGAAGGAAGAAAGAAAGAAAGAAAGAAAGAAAGAAAGAAAGAAAGAAAGAAAGAAAGAAAAGGAAATCTGGCTACCTCCCCAGAGGATAATAAGTGGTACTTCCAGGCTCAGCTCATTGTCTTCCTTCTCTTCATGTATTTTATTTCCATGGTACATTTTATGTAAACACAATGATCACATTCATCAAGACTTCCAGGAAGACAGTGGAATGGTGACTGGCAGCGAAAGAGCTGCTCTGAGATTTGGAGTCCAGATGCTAGAATAAAGCAGCATGAGGAAGAGCAGGAGGGAAGTGGATCCCGAGGACCCAGAAAGGATCTGAATCAAGAACTGGAGCCCACAGGGAGAAGAAAGAGAGGGACTTCAATGCAGAAATAGAGTTGGCAAGTGGTGCTCTCCTCCTGAGACCCAGCTCACAGCATGAGAGAGGTAGCTCAAACGGTCAGAGGTAGAGTGACCACTGGCAACCCCAGAGGCCTCCACAGAGAAACACAGCAGTGCAGGGGAGCAGTGGATGTTGCAGACTGCCGTGGCTGGTGAGTTATTTGGCTCAGATGTCCCACAGGACAGGGGGATTGGGCAGTGGTCATTTTGGAAAAGGCCTAATTGAACCCAGAACTCAGAGCAGCTGTTGAGTTGGCTCCATCTAGAAGCCCTAAATGTCAGGGTGAGGGACAGCTATGGAAGACACCCAAGATCAGACACCCAATGCGTATTCAAACTGGCAGGAGGTGATGAGGACTGAATGATTCGGGTCCCAGCCTGACAACCAAAAACCAGAGAAACATAAACTTTGATATAACTGGAGATGCGGGCTGGCTGGGATTATCCCTGCTATGATTCTACTGCTGGCTTGCTGGGAACAATCAACGTGGGTCTGGGATCCATCTGCCCACTTAGTGCACCAGTGACAGCAGAGACACACCTTGAGTGGACATTTTATTTTCATTCTTCCTTTCTGTTTTTTTTTTTTTTATGAGTGTGAACACTGTTTCTAGTTTTTTAGATTTGTTATTTTGTTCTGTTTTTATGTCTGTTTCTTCCTTCTTTCTTTCCTTCCTGTCTTCTTCAACACTTTCCAAAAGCCTGTGCAAGGTTTCTTTCTCCATCAACCTCGGTTCTAATCTTTTTTTCTTCTTCTATTGCTCTATTTTTTTCCTCCTAACACCTTTTAAATTTTCTCCCACAAAGGTAAAATCACCATATTAAAGGGGTATTTACTATATAGAATTTTCTGGCTTGTTTTATAACTCCACAACTCATTCTACAGTTAAAAGTAGCAAACTAATAGTTGCTACACTTTGTCATTCGCGAGGCTGTCCTTGATGCTGCTGTTATTACTGACTGTACTGCTTTACCAAGGTGACGTAGTTGTTCTAATCAGTTGGTCTTCCTTGTACACCAAGACTTAGATTGCCAGAGATTTGTGCACTATCAAAAAGGACAGTGCCAGAGAACCAAGGGCTAGGCCAAATAGGCAGCAACATTGCATTCATCATAGGTAATTTGTACCTCTGCATAATACATCTTGATTCTTGTGCTTTTCCTAATCCTCTCCCTTCCCTTTGACCCTTGATACCTTCATTATTAACAGAAGCTTTGTTTCTATTTTATCCTTTTTAAAATCATTTTTTCTTTCCCCTTCCTTCCTTTCCCCTTTCCTTTTCCCTATTTCCTCTTTCCTTTCAAATAATTTCTTTCTATTCACAATATCTTTTGTACATTTTGGTCTTTATTTACCCTTTGAGTTTCTCACAACAAGGAGACATTGGATGTTTACACATGTACATGTGATTTATTTCACTTAAGAGTATGGTCTCGGTGGCCCTGAAGCAAGGCCAGCAGATTGCTGTAGCTGCTGGTTTCAAACAGGAGCCTAAAGAGAATTCTTTCTGTGGTCTGTTGGCCATTTCAGAACTTTGGAAATGGAATGGTCAATTCATCAGAACGAAATAGCAGGTGAGTATGGTGGACTTTGGGGGGCCTGCAGGGGAGAGACCCTGACACCTCGGGACCTGCACCATGTGGTTGACTTGGGGTCCCGGGAGAACAAGGAGCTCCTTCCTTCTCTGTGGGGGAGGCTCTGAGCCTGCCGACATGTTGGCTGAGAATCAGACATCTCACGTCATCCTGTCCCACGCCCTGTGTCCCCCCTCCTCCTCCCCCCTGCTTAGCAAGTGGGAGCCAGTGAGCTACACATCTTGTGAAAAGACTGGCTATGTTATTTAGTATGAGCTCTCCATATGCAAAGATAAGGACAACCATTTGGAAGAAAACAAGAGACAATATGACAGATAGTGAAGATCTCTGGTTGTCTTGCTTTGAAATTTATGCTTTCTTATGTCCCATTCTGTTCTGTTTTGTTGTGTGTAATTTTACTCCCTTTTAAAATAAAATAAAAAATAAATTAATTAAAAAAAAAGAGTATGGTCTCAAGTTGTATCCATTTACCTATAAATACCTCATTTATCTTTATGGTAGAGTAGTACTCCACTGAATAAAAAATTACATCTTCTTTACCCATTCTCCTGTTGATGAGCATTTGGGCTGGATTTAGCTCTTACACACTGTGCTAACATACACGTGGGTGTCTATAGATCACTGTGGTATGATGCTTTTAAATCTTTCAGGAAGATACCAAAAAGGTGAATAGCTTGGTCTAAATGAAGCTCTAGTTTTAGTTTCTTGGAGTATCTCCACACTGATTTCCTCACTTGTTGTATCAGTCTATACTCCCACCAACTCTGGAGAATTGTTCCTTTTTCCCAATGGCCCATCCAGAATTTATTATTGGTTGGTTTCCTGATGATAGCATTCTTTCTGGAGTAAAATGGAATTTCAGTGTTGTTTTAATTTGCATCTCTCAAATGACTGGTGATGTTGAATGTTTTTTTCATATATTTATTGGCCATTTGTACTTATTCATCTGACAAGTATCTATTCATTTCAGATGCCCAATTTTGGATTTGGTCTTTAAATTTGGGGGTCTTATTTTTTTTTAGTTATTTATATATTCTCGGCATTAATTTTTTGCCTGAGGCGCAACTGGCAAAATTATTTTCTTATTTTCCCACTCTATAGTTTGTCTCTTCACTTTGGTGGTGATTTCTTTTGCTGTGGAACAGATTTTTAATAAGCTGAGATTTCAATTGTTGATTCTTTGTAATATTTCCTGTGCAATTGGAGTTTTGTTCATAAAGTCTTTGACTCTACTTATGTCTTCAAGGGTTCTACCTATTCTCCCTTACAGCATGTTTAATGATTCATTTCAATATTTAGATCCTTGATCCATTTAGATGTTAGTTTAGTGGATGGTGGTAGATATAGTTCTAGGTTTAATCTTTGATATATAGAAAGCCAGTTTTTCCAGTTCCATTTACTGAAGATTCTGTCTTTCTTCCCATGAAGGTGTTTGGCCCCTTTGTCAATGATAAAGTGGTTGAGTGTCTTTGGAGTTTTATTTCTATCTTCTAATTTATTCTCAAGTCTGTTTGTTTGTTTTCTTGGTTGTCAGTTTGGTTTGGTATGTTTTTTGTTTTGTTTTTGTTTCTTCTTTTATTTGTTTTTATTTTTGCTCTTACCATGATGTTTTTAA
This sequence comes from Dolichotis patagonum, assembly GCA_004027295.1. NCBI lineage: Eukaryota > Metazoa > Chordata > Mammalia > Rodentia > Caviidae > Dolichotis > Dolichotis patagonum. The sequence goes on along the minus strand of PVJX010001218.1, from coordinate 124,692 downwards.
TCACAGTAACTTGTAGCACAATTTCAAGTCAGGGATTGTGATGCCCCCTGACTTGCCTTTGTTGCCCTTAATTGCTTTTGCTATTCTAGGTCTCTTCTGGTTCCAAATGAATTTTAGGATTGTTCTATCTAATTCTATGAGGTATACTATGGATAATTTGATTGGGATTGTATTAGATCTGTATAACAATTTTGGAAACATAGCCATTTTCACTATATTGGGTTTTGTTTTGTTTTTGTTTTTGGTACCGGGGATCAAACTCATGACCTCATGCTTGCCAGGCAGGCACATATTCCACTGAACTAAATCCCTAGCCCAATATATTAGTTCTTCCTACATAAGACTGAGAGATACCTTTCCATTTTCTGATATCTTCTTTAATCTCCTTTTTCAGAGTATCTTTTACTTCCTTCTTTCAGAAAATCTTTTACTTCATTAGATTGATTCCTAAGTATTTCATTGTTTTTCATGCTATTGTGAAAGGTATAAATTCCCTAATTTCTCTCTCGGTGAGTTTTTCATTTGTGTACAGGACTGCTATTGATTTTTGAGTGTTGACTGGATACCATTTATGCTACTGAATTTGGTTATTAAACCTACAAGTCTTTTGGTGGAATTTTTGAGGCTCTCTATGTAGAGTATCATGTCATTTGCAAATAGTGATAATTTAACTTCTTCCTTTCCTATTGTCATAGTTTATGTTGGTGGCCCCCAGGCCTCATGTACATCCATTGTGCATTTGTCTAGTGCTTGGATTGGTGGTATCAGTGATACACCCCCAGGCCTCATGTACTTGCATTGGTCATTGTCTAGTGCTTGGATTGGTGGTGTCAGTGATACACCCTCTTAGGGGGTGGAGCCAAAATGTGATGTAATGGCAGGAAGAAGATGTGTCTCACTCTCTCTTGCTGGTTTCTGCTTTGCTGTTTGCAGCCGCCATGAACTGTGGCCCCACCATGCCACCCCACCTTGGAGCCAACTGAGTATGGACTGAAACCTCCAAAAACTATAAGAAATAAACCTTTCCTTTCCCAACTTTTGGCATCAGGTATTTTGTCTCAGCAACTAGTGAAAAGTAACAAAGACAGAATTTGGTACCAGGATTTGGGGTCATTGCTGTGACTATACCTGACCATGTTTTTCGAGAGGCTTTGGAAATGGCTTGTGGGCAGAGTTTGGAAAGGTTCGGACATGTTGCCTGGATGCACAGAGCTGGAGCAACTTAGGTTGTTCTGTAGAGGAGATTCTGGTCAGAGCTCAGGAGACCACAAGGCTAGAAAGCCTGATGGCAAAGACTAGGCTTGGGAGGTTTCTGCTGGGAAGAAGGACTGCATTGGTTGTTGGACTCCCTATGATGTGTGTTATGGCTTGGCAGAAAGTTTGTCTGCATTTTGCTCATGCCCAGAGACTTTGCCTGAGACTGAGATCAAGGGTAATGGACTGATTAATTTGGCAAAGGAAATTTCAAGGCAGTCAAATGTTGAGGCTGTGGCATGGCTATTGTTGGGGGCTTTTAGCCAGATCTATGTTGCAAATCAAGAGCAAAGAGCCTGGCAGGATAATTTAAAACACTGTGAGTTTGGCCAGAAGGAAAACTCCAGTAAAGCTGTGGATTGTAAAGATAGTGCTGAGACTTTGATTGCTGAGAAGAAACAGAGAGATAAGATGACCACTGGGTATCCCAGGAAGCAGCGGGTCTCTACCCTTTGCAGCCCCAAAGCTGCAAAAGTGAAAGAGTTTTCTCAGATGAGAAAGCTTCAGAGCACCATGCTCCAGAATGGCACGGGAGGCCACATGAGGTTCCAGAATGGCAGCAGCCACATGAAGTTCCAGAATGGCAGCAACATAGAAAAGCTTTTCTTCACAGTTGGGTTCACAGAGCCCAGCGATCTAGGCAATCGACCCCTACAGCCAAGAGAAACAAAAGCCTGACTACTGCTCCAGCTGGCAGCAAGCCTTGGCAGCATCTACATGGTGCTGATTTTAGGTGCAAGGACAATGCACAAATTCTGAGGGTAAGAAGGCTTCCACCTCAATTGCAAAGGACTTGGGAGGCCAAACAGTGTGTCCCTAAGAGAGCAATATGTAAAGATGTAAGTGTGAAGCCTAAGGTGCAGTGGAGACCCCAGAAGTTTGGAAAAGTCAAGAACGTGGATCATCCAGGGAAAGCTGCAAAAACTGAGCAGAGAAGGTTTAAGAGAAAAGCTGCAGGAGATGAAATCCGTGGAAGTGCCATGGGGGTGGAATCACCCAAGCCTTTTGGAGCTTGCAGCCAGATTGCTTCAAATGCTGAGCATGGAACTCTAAGACTTAATGTTCGCCCTGCTGGATGTTGGACTTGCTTTGTTTCCAATGGTTTATATTCTCCCATTTGTAACTTTTGAAACGGTAATGTTTATTTTGTGCCTTTGTATTTCAGAAATGTCTAACCTTGTTTCACTTGTACAGGGGGTTACAATTAAGAGTTTGCCATAGATATTGGAGGAGACTTGGGACTTGGACTTCTCAGCAATGCTGAAAATGTTAGGACTTTGGCAACTCTTGGAGATGGACTAAATGTCTTTTGTATAAAGGTTGTACATGAGTCTTTGGGGGCCAGGGATGGAATGTCATGGTTTATGTCAGTGACCCCCAGGCCTCATGTACTTGCATTGTACATTTGTGATTAGTTCATTGTCTAGTGCTTGGATTGGTGGTGTCAGTGATACACCCTCCTAGGGGTGGAGCCAGGATGTGATGTAATGGCAGGAAGAAGGTGTGTCTTGCTCTCTCTTGCTGGTTTCTGCTTTGCTGTTTGCAGCTGCCATGAGCTGTGGCCCCGCCATGTCACCCCGCCTTGGAGCCAACTGAGTATGGACTGAAACCTCCAAATACTGTAAGAAATAAACATTTCCTTTCAGGTATTTGGGCATCAGGTATTTTGTCTCAGGGACTAGTGAAAAGTAACTACGACACCTATCATTATTCCTTTATATCTTTCTCTTGTCTAATTGCTATGGCTAATATTTCCAGAACTAGGTTGAATAGGAGTGTTAATAATGGACATCCTTGTCTTGTTCCTGATTTTAGAGTGAGAACTTTCAGTTTTCAGTCATTCAGTGTGATGTTGGCTGTTGGTTTATTATACATAGCTTTTATCAGATTGAGATAAAGACCACCTATTCTGATTTTATATAGAGTTTTTTATCATGAATGAATGTTAGATTTTGTCAAATGCTTTTTCTGCATCTATTAAAATGATCATATGGTTTTTTGTCAATATGGTATATTATATTTATTGATTGGCAGGTGTTGAAACATTCCTGCATCCCTAGGATGAATCCTACTTGGTCATGGTGTATAATCTTTTTGATAATTTGCTTCATTATTTTCCAGGATCTTATTGAGGATTTTTAGCCTCTGTGTTCATTAGGGAGATTTACCTGTAATTCTCTTTTTTGATCGGATCCTTCTCTAGCTTTGGTATGAGGATAATGTTTGCTTCCAGGACTGTGTTTGGGAATATGGTTTTCTTTTTACTTTTATTATAGAGTTTAAAGAGTATTGGCATCAGGTTTTTCTAAATGCCTTATAAAATTCAGCTTGAATCCATCAGGACCTGGGATTTTATATGTTGGCAAGCTTTTTAAATTTATTTTTTATTTTAAAAACAACCAACAAAAAAGAATAAAAATAATGATACAGAATTACAAAATAATAGGAAATTAATACTAGTTAATATTAATTATATCTTCAATTTCATTACTGGTATTGGGTTATTGAGAATTTTTATATATTCCTGATTCTGCTTTGGTAATTCATATGTATCTAGGAATCTGTCCATTACTTCTGTTTTCCATCTTGTTATAATACAGATTCCCGAAGTAGATGTTGGTGATCTTCTGGATTTCTACAGAAAATGTTGTAATTTTACCCTTTTAATTTTTGACTGCATGGATTTGACTCTTCATAAGGTTGCAAAGAGGGTTTCTCAAATTTATTTAATCTTTCAAAGAACCAGTCGTCAATTCATTGATTTTTTAAATATTGTTTTCTTAGTCTCAACTGCATTAACTTCTGATCTGATCTTTATAATTTCCTCTCTCATAAAGTGTTGTGTTTCACTTGTTTTTCTAGAAGCTTAAGATTGAACATTAGGTTTTTTATTTCAGCTCGCTCTATTTTTCTCATATGGTAATTTACCACTATAAATTTCCCTCCTCCAATAAGCTCCAATATTTTGTATTGGCATTATTATTTAATTGTAGAAATATCTAATTTCTTCCTTAATTTCATCTGTGACCCATTGGTTGTTCAGGAGGGTGTTATTTAATTTCATATATTTATGCAGTTTTTGTGGTTTCTTTTGACATTGATTCCCATTTCATTGCACTATGGTTTAATAATAGGATGCATGGGATAGTTTCAATTCCTTTACATGTATTTAAGTATGTTCAATGAGCTAGTATGTCGTCTATTTTGGAAAGCATGTCATGTGCAACTGAGACAAATGTGGCTTCTGATGTTGTGAATTCTTGTCTGTAGATAACTACTAAGTTGATTTGTTCAAAAGTTTGTTTACTTCTGAATCTCTTTGTTGATTTTTGGTCTAATTGATCTGTCTGTTGTGACAATGATACAGAAATCCCCTATTAAAATTATATTAGTAATTGTTTGATTTTTTATGTCTTTTAATATTTGTTTTATATAGTTAGGTATGCTGGTATTTGATGTATATATTTATGAATGTTATGTCTTCCTTTAGATTGTTCACTTAACAAGTATATAGTGAACTTCTTTGTCTCTTTTCATCAATCTTGGCTTGGAATCTTCTTTGCAAATAATCTAGGTACCTCTGCTTTTTTTCTTTTTTCCTATTGTATGGAGTATTGTTTGACTCTCAGTCTATAAATTTCTTTTTGTGTTAAATGTGTTTCATATATGCAGTATATTTTTAGATCTTGTTTATTTATCCATTCTGTCACTCTGTTTCTTTGAATTGGTGCATTGAGACCATTTACATTGATGGTTGTTGTTGGTACATATTGACTTATCCTTGTCATGTTATTTTCCTGTTGTTGGTTCCTTTTGTTTCCCTTCTGTTTAATTGCTTGACTGTTCTTGTAGATTCATTCTGTTGGGATTCATGGAGTGGTAGTTTTCATTATCTCTTTCTAGAATATCCTTCAGAACATTTTGGAGGGATGGTTTGGTGGTCATGAATTTCTTCATGTGTTCTTTGTCACAGAAGAATCTTATTTCTCTATCCATTTGGAAAGATAGTGTTGTGGAGTAAATCAACCTGGGTTGAAGGCTGTTTTCTTTCAGGACATGAACTACTTTGAGCTCTCCTTGACTTAAGGGTTTGTGTTGAAAAAACTTCTGTCACTGTATTGGGATTTCCTTTATAGATATTTGTTTATTTTTCTTTAATAGTTTTTAATATTTTCTTCTTGGGTTGAATTTCTGAAATCTTGCCTATTATATGCCTTGGTATAGAATTTTTTATCATAACTAATTGGAGTCCTACATGCCTCATTTATCTGCATGCCAAAATTTTTTCCATGCTTGGGAAGTTTTCTGCCATGACTTCTGTGAACAGATTTTTTTATGTCATTTGAACTACCTCCTACTTTTTTGTAGACTCCATTCAATCTTTTACTATTCTTTTTTGCATTATATAGCAGCTACTGGATTGATTTTTCATGAATCTTGCAATTTTTCAGAAATCTTTCTTTTCATGATCACTACCTGCAAACTTCTCTTCTAGTTCTGGCATTCTGTCCTCATATTGGTTCATTCTGCTACATATGCTTTAAATATAAATTTTAATCTTCTGGATATCTGTTTGAATCTTTTTCATGGATTCCATTTCTTTCTCATGTTGGGCATTCATGATTTCCATCATTTTCCTAAACTCCTGTATTTTTTAAAATCTGTTCTTCTCTAGATTAACTAACCATGTCCTGCATTATGACTGAAATCTCTTTAGTTTATCTGAGGAATTATTTCTAATTTTTGTTTTCTAGAGCCTTGCTCATCTGCTTTGTTACTTCTGCTGTTACCGTTTCGGAGAGTTCAGATAGGTGACTTTTGAATTGTTTTACCCCATTGCTTCTTGGATTTTCATCTTCTGTATCTTCTCATTTTTTCTTTTTCTTTTTTTTTTTTGGTCTTTTTTTTAGTTTAATTTCTGGTTCACACTTGTAAATTGCTCATGGTAGGTAGCTTTATTGTTATCATCAAGAACCTTAGAAAATGACTACTTTCAAAAATGTCTTCTAGGTGTAGTTCAATTTTGGCTATTGAGTCTTTTGCAAGATCTTAACCTCTTCAGTTTATTTGGATGAGAAGTTGCTGTCTATTTGGCCTAACCACTGGTTCTTTGGTACTGGCCTAAAGTATTGTCTATGACACTAAGCCAATCTAAGTTCACATACAAGGAAGACCAACTGATTAGAACAACTGTATTACCTTGCTAATGTAGTACAGCCAGTAATAACAATATATCAAGGACAGCCTAAAAAATGATAAGTTTTGATAATTATTAATTTGCTGTTTTTCACTGTATGAACAAGATTTGTAGTTATAAATCAAACCTAAAACAAACCAGAAATTCTATATAGTAAATATCCCTATAATATGGCAATTTTGCCCTCATGGGAGAACATTTAAAAGGTATTAGGTGAAAAACAGAGCAATAGAAGAAGAAAAAGAGATTATAATAAGGCTAATAGAGAGATTACACAGGCTTTTGGAAAGTGGTGAAGAAGACAAGAGGGAAAGAAAAAAGAAACAGAAACAAGAACAGAACAAAACAAGAACAACAAAACTAGCAACAATATTCATAATCATATTTTTTAAAAAAGAAGAAACAATCAAGAAAATGAAAAATAGGCAAATTAGAGAAGGACAAAAATGTCTACTTCAAGGTGTGTCTCTGCTGTCACTGGTACATAAAGGGCACAGATGGAGGGCAGATCCGTGTTGGTCAGTCCCAACAAGCCTACAGTAGAATTATAGTGGGGTGGTGAATATTCCCAGCAAACCTGTCTTTTCATCTCCACTGATATTCAGTCTGCTTCTGGTTTCTGGTTGTGAGGCTGGGACAAGAGTTATTCAGCTCACAATAATCTGGGTACCTCCTTGCCAACCTGAACTCACCTCTCTGACCCTGGGTGTCTTCCACAGCTGCATATCATCATGACACTGGAAGCCCTGAGATGGAACCAATGCACTGCTGCTTCAGTCCTAGTATTATGTTACAAAATATTGACCAGCCAATCATCCTCTCCTTGGGAAAAGATATGTATGTTGTGGTAAAAGAAACCTGTTGTATTACTATCATGGCCTCTAAGTAAGCATATGTTTTAAAATTCCTCTCCTTTTCCAATCTCTAATAAAATAGAATCCTTAAAATATGAGAAAGACCATGCAACAATAAATGAAAGAGTAAAATTATATTTTAAAAACCCCACAAGTTTGTACAATCTCATAGCAAGTACTCTTATCTTGCAGTATTTAACATCTTTGTTTAGCTTATTAGTAATCCTGTTTTTCTTCTCAGGGAAAATAAGATTAGGTTTTTCTCATTTCATGTTGAGAATGTTCACAAGATTTTACATAAATTTTAGTTAGAAAAAATGTTGACTGTTTAGGAGGTTGTTGAATTTGGTGCTAATTTGAAGGGGTTTAGTCATTTTAAGACCCCCAAACTATGTATTTTGTATTCTGAAACTTAAGCGTAACTAGACTCAAAATCTTCATTGAAATCAGCAGTGGTTTGTAGCAAAAACCACAAATTTTTATTAGGAGAATTTAAAAACCTGAGAAGATACTATTGAAGAAATATATGTGAGGAGGATGAGATAGTAAATTCATGAAGTTTCTAATACAGAGCTTTTCTTTAGCATATTTTATTTTTTTCATTTTTACTAGTAAATGATTTTAGTACACAATCATTGTATTCATGTGACTAACAGGTACATGCATGTAACACATCTTAATTGTTTTGAACTTTTAATCTTCACTCTAGTCCATGTCTTAGCCCATAAAAGGAATAAGGATAAGAAAGGAAAAAGTTAAATTATCACTATTCACAGATGACATGACACATTATATACAAGACTCAAAAATTCCATCAAAAGATTAGTGGAGTTAATAAGCAAATTCAGCAATGTAGCTCGATACAAAGTCAACACTCAAAAATCAATAGCACTCCTGTACACAAACAACAAATTCACTGAGAGACAAATTGTCTCCGTAGTGGTCCAAAATGTACAATAGATATTGTGATAATGAAAGGGAAAGAAAATCTTGAAAGGAAAGAACAACTAGGGTAGGGGAAAGGAGAAAAGGAAGGAGGGAAAAGGTTATATGCATATAATATACACATATATATATGTATATATGTACAAGATAGATAACTATACTACTAATCTCTGTTAGTTCATCCAAAAGAACAGTTTGTGCTTCCATTGTTTGATTGTTTGATCATTTTTTCATGCCTAAATCTTGTAACCTGAATAACTACTTCTAAGATAACAATATGCAATATATTAACTAGTGTTAATTTCCTACTTGTCTATTTGAAACTCTGTACCATTTTTATCCTTTTTTCTGTTTTGCTTTTTAAAATAAAATTTAAAAAAATCACTTCCTAACAAGTTATATACTAGTAGCAAGACCAATTGTTACTTTACAAATGGTTAATAAAACAATTTATTTTTTAAATTACATTTTAATTCATGTTACTAATATCTACTAAATTACTAACATTTTAATAATGGGACTAAATATTTTTGTGGTCTTATCTTGATTAGGTTAAAAAATGATACTGGGGAGGAATGGTGAAGAAATTAATTCCAGAGACAAACACATATTTAAAGTCTCAGCCACTAGGAATATCCAACTCGATGTTCCATTAATTTTCATTGTATTTTGAATCACATTGCAATTATTTCAATGGATAATATTTCTTCTCTTTTAGAAAGTTCTCAAATATAGATTCTGATGGCTAATTTTGCTTTTAAAATATCCAGGCTAGTCAGTGGTCCCCTCTGATTGTAGCCCATGTTATCTATGTGTTTATTCTCTAATTAATAAGAAAATGAACATGCAGTCACATACTGACAAGATAAATATACATATGTGTATGAATATGTACATTTGTGTGTATAGATGGTCCTATACTTACAATGGTTTGACTTCTGATTTTTCACCTCTAGGATGGACAATGCAAAAACTATATGCAGTCAATGAAAACTGCACTTCAAATTTTGAATTATGATAGTTTCCCAGTCTAGCCATATGTAGTATGATACCCTTCTGTGAGGCTGGACAGGGGCAGATATTTGCAAATCCTGATCAGCCAAGTGATCATGAGGGTAAGAAAGCAATTCAACATACTGTGTAGCCAGTACATTTTGGATACAGGTGCTCATAAATAACATGAGATATTCACCACTTTGTATAAAATAGGATTTACATTAGATAATTTTGTCCAACTATAAGCTTATGTACATTTCTGAGTACAGTTAATATGGGCTGAGCTAAGGTATGAGGTTTGGTAGCCTAGGTATGTTAACTGCATTTTTTATTTAACTCGAGATGCATTTATCAGGGTATAACCCCATCACAAGTAGAGGAGCATCTGTACTAATATAATATAATATAATATAATATAATATAATATAATATATATTACATACACTTAAAAGATCACAGAACAATAAAATAAATCCTTTTCAAATTGCCTCCTCCCTTACCTATGTTGAGAACAAATTTCTTTATGAATAGTAACATGATATGGGTATATAAAAAAATTTTGAAAGAGGCAAATTCTCCTTCAGACCTGTTGCATTTTTCTTGAAAGTTTAACAGTTTTAAATAGGACACTGATTTAATAAAATTTAGGTTTAAATCATAGATTTATAATACACATAGTCACAGAGTCAAACAGCCATTCACCTCCAAGAACTGTCCAAAGAGACCGTTGGTCCCAGCCTTCGAGCAGTTAAGTCTAGTAGTGGATTTATGTCTTCCATTATATAAATAAAAGACACACATAAAAGATACACATCCTCATCTCTTTAAGCATTCATATTAAATAAGCACACTTTCCTGTTATGATTCTCTTCTTTTAGGAGGTAGATATTCTCTATATGTAACGTCACTTTCCTCTAACGTGCTTGCAGAAAGAGAATGCACTGACTGGACAACTTGACGTGCCTCATTCTCTTAACGTGACTGCTTATCATTGTGTGTTAATACAGTTTACATTTTGATTTCTTTGTAATGAAGGCATTACAGGCCTTTAAAACCAGACAATAGGAAAATCCACAATGGCTGCCATAATGTCTCTTGTTCTCTGCAAAATAGCTGTCTATACCTTCATGTATGTTGAAATTAAACAAGACAAAACAGAGTAAAACCACTCTGAACAAAAAATAGAAGCATTACCGTATTTCACAGCATGATGATACAGAATCAGCAATGGATCCCATAATGTCTCTTTTCCTTCAAAGTAGCTGTTCATTTCATCATGCATAACACAATCGATTTTTGTAAACTGTTTAGAAGTTCTAGGCATGTATAAGCCTCTACATATACCTGTCCTTTCTGTGTTAGAGGGAAAAACAAACAAAACAAAACAGATTATTATAAAAACAAGAAACAAAAAAGACAAAAACAAAACAGATTACTAGAAAAACAAGAAACAAAAAGACAAATAAATAATAGCAAAGAGCCCAAACAATGACAATATAGGCCTTCAAAACAAGGTGTAGGAACATAACTAAGGTTGTTATTTTACATAGTGATCTTTAAGAGTTCCTCAGATCACCAGACACAAACACACAAAATTGTTCCAGTCCTATTATTAACTATTTTGTTCCATGAACTTATAAGAATTTGTAGCACAAATCATCTTAGCTATCCTAGATGTGTTTATACGAATTTAGATATTTTTTATTTTCCCTTCCCCAAAGTAATTTTAAAATCATAATGTCTTTTGAAAAGTTGTGAAATCTAAATTTAAAAAGTAAAATTTCTTATCTAGTGTATATCACGTAGTAACTGTTCAATACACAGCAGTCATAGCAATAGTAAAAGAAATTAACCATTATGCTTCTGAATCTATATGGGTCACGGATGTCATTGATATTTTTATCACCAATGGAGCTTTATATGATATTGTATTCATTGTGTTTTTAGTTCTTAACAAACTAACAATAAGTTAATTTCTGTAAAATTCTTCTCAATACATTTCAATTCATCAAAAGACCTTCAGGCAATTAATCAAAAGCACGAATGGTGGTGAAAATGGTTTTATAAAGTATATTAATAATATTTGACTTGTTGAGGAAAGTAAACAGCCATATTGACTAACTTATAACATAAAGTTAAATGACAATGATAAAATAAGCCGATAGCCATTTATTAGGGAAATTATCCATTCATCCTGTGATAATGAGAGCTAAATATTAACAGAAAATATGGACAAAGATTATAGCTTCTGAAGATGAAGATTATAAAAAGCTCTAAAATATCCTATCAGAATATTTATTTTAAATTATTATGCTTTTTATAAAAAGCTAATGTTTATTCCAAACAAATAATTACTGATCAATCAATATTTCTCAATGATAGGTTCTGTGACTCATTATATAAATAATAAATATATTTAAATAATCAAAATAAAATTGCTGAGCAACAAAGGAACATTTTATACCTTTTTAAGAGTGTCACTTATCTCAATTTTTAATACCCTCCACTTGGTTGCATCAATAAATATAAAGATAAAAGTCAATGTGTTAATTGAAATTTCAACTCTTATACTCAAAGTTTAAAGTAAACATTAAAATGAAACAGAAATGTTTATATACCTCGATATGTATATATATATACAAATATTCTACAAGTAAATGAAAAAAACATCAAAGTATGTAAGCAAAAATTGTCACCTAAAAAATATAACTAGGAAACAAATAAGAAAAAAAGCCTTAAATAAAGAGGAATAAAAAAGTATTAGCCAGGGATGGGGATATAGCTCAGTGGCATAGGCACCTGCCTAGCAAGCACACAGTCCTGAGTTCAATTCCCAATACCCTTGCCCCCCAAAAAACAAAAGTATTAGCCAAGGGACATATCTCATAATTTATTTTCAGAAGTTGTTGCCAAGTGCCTTAGTTATTTTTCTGGTTGCTGAGACAAAATACTCAACACCCAAAATTAAAGAGAGGAAAGTTTATGTAGCTCACAGTTTATAGAAGTTTCAGTTCATATTGGCTGGCTCCAAGGCAGAGTGGCATGGCAGAGGAGTAACAGTTCATGGTGATATAAGACAGCACAGACAATGAGAAAGACAGTGCGGCACACACGTGCACACATGCGCGCGTGCACACACACACGGTGGGGGAAGAGAGAGAGAGAGAGAGAGAGAGAGAGAGAGAGAGAGAGAGAGAGAGAAAGAGACAAATATCTTTCTATTCCTTATATTGTATGTAGGATACTTGCCCTAGGGCAGGTGTAGCACTCATACCCCTTAATCTCAGCACTGGACCATGAATCAATCACAAACTCTAGATTCAGGTACCTCCAAAAGGCCTGTCCTCCATGACCACATGAAAGTTTAGGGGGAACATGCAGATATAAACCATAATATTCTGACCCTGGACCCCCAAAGACTCATGTACATTCTTTCATGCAAAACACGTTCATTTAATCCATCTCTGGGAGTTCCCAAAGCCCTAACAGTTTCAGCATTGCCAGTTTCTTTCTTCCTCACATAGGCATTGTATATTCATGCAGGTTATGCTGTATAACCAATACTTATAAAATAATAATAAGGTTTATACTACAAATTTCTTTTAGTTCATTGAAAAGAACAGTTTGATCTTATATTATTTAATCAATTTGGCATGTCTATACTTTGTAATCTGAGCAATTACTTTGAAGATAACAACATGCAATATATTAAGCATTGTTGATTTCCTATTATCTTGATATGATATTTTATATCATTGCTTTTATTATTTTTTCTCTTTAAAATAAATAGTAAAAGTGAGACCATTAACTACCAAGAATGTATTAGGTGTTACAAACATTTCATTATTCTACAAAACCTATTTACATCTCAAGCCTGTTCAGCCTCTCCTAAGTGGGTTTCAGATCAACTTCCTTTGCAAACTCTTTTAGTATGTTTTGTCTTTAAAGAAAAAACAACAGCCTTAAGAAAAGCCTAGAAAGAAAAAATATACATAGGGCAAATTTTCCAGTGGTGCACGATTGAATCCAGCTAACAGGAACATTATCCTTCTTCTAACTTAGTCACTCAAAAGCTTGAGAGAGCCCTGCATGTCCTCAGATAGAGAACTCTGTTTAGAGGAGACAGGTGGGCCTTGTGCAAAGCAAAGAAGACGTAGGTTAAAGGTGATCATATGTTGAGTTGTGCCAGGCAGGAAATTCCCATTTACAAGCCTTTGAACACCTTTGAACTTCTTGAATTAAAGCTACTCCTTGTTATTATGGCTCGTGTCTGTATGTTCCCCCTATGCTACCTACAATATAACAGAAAAAGATCTCTCTCTTCTCTCTCTCTCCCGCCTTCCCTCCCTCTTTCTTTCTCTCAATGCTTTTGCTGTCTTACATCACCATGAACTGTTACTCCTCTGCTGTTCCCTACCCCGCCTTGGAGCCAGTCAATATGGACTGAAACTTCTACCAACTGAGCTAGAAAAACCTTTTCCCCTTTAATTTTAGGTGTTGGATATTTTGTCTCAGCAAATAGAAAAGGCAAAAGCTCCTAGAAAATTAACAATATAGTCCTAAGCAACCAATGATTCACAAGAGAAATCAAAGAAAAAACAATTTTTGACGTATGATGCTGACATCAGCTAACAAAATAGAATGTGCATTAGCTACTGCCCCCACACTCGAGTCAGAACCATATTAGGCATTGTTTTTTCTCTTTAAATTTTATTGCTCCACAGGACCTTACACACACAAGCATTGTCCTTGGTAAAATGTCTCCCTCCAGCACCCTCAGGGGCATTTCAAACTATCTCAGGGCTCTGAAAAGAACCAGAGTCAGGCTACAGGTAATTTAAATACCCAAGTTTTTATCATGTTGCTTCTTTACAAATACACAGTTCTTTCCTGTCCTGTGGGGAGCAGAAGTCCACTGTAATTAAGGCTACACTTTAAAAGTATGCAATGGTTATACATTTTGTTGGTTCTTCCTAAAATTAAATATTAAATAAAAGAGATAAAGTGAAATAAGTATAAGAAAGTTATTTTTTAAAAAAAATAGACCCCAATCGTTCTGGGCTACATTAGAAACATGGGAGAGAAAGGAATATTTATGAAAATATAATGTTATTAAACATTTATAGGGAAGCAGGGAATGTTTAAAATCACTCATTTTGAACCTAAATTCTTTAAAAATACACCACAAAAAAGTAGTTCTCTGATGTCCTTTATTATACTGTCACTGAGAATGCAAAATTCGTTTCACTTGCAATTTGGATTTTAAAATATTTCTCTATGAGCGTATAAAATGTGAAGTTTTAGATCATCTTTTAGTCAGGTGATGAATAGCACAGAGTAGTGAAAAAATATACACATTTTACTGTGCACTCTTCTGAAGGCCATTGTCGGCCGCAGCCTGCACTCCCAGACTCCTAGCACGGAATGCCGGGTGCATTCCGCCCTGCACAAAGGCCCGCACAAAGGCGGACTTTAGAGATGCACCTCCCACAAAGAGGTATTGACGGACCAGGAATCGGACTTTGGACAAATGAACATTTCATTCTAACACTGCCTAATTGTTAAAGCTCTTCTTATTGAAAAGAATAAAAATTTCATTAGTCATCACAGTAGCTCAGCACAATCTCCTCCTCTTTTCCCCACAAGGCCAGAAAGAATGGCAGCTTGAAACTTAGTCGCCGAACAGTTGGAACCTCTGGCCGTTCCTTTCTTTTGTGCTATGTGCATTGACAGTGGTTTTATTAACTGTTACAGAATAATTAAGGTTACAATTTTAGATCAAATTTTATAGGCATAATTGTTTAAAAAAATAAAAGTTCAGTAATCACAGGCAAATATAACTCACCAAACAACAGCGTGGAGAACCAGCTATTCCATGTTAGGATCATATTCTGTGTGGTTATTAGGGATTTATACAGCCATCCTGAGACTTATCTGAGACAAAGAAAAGTAGTTTAGAAATTGTGAAGTTTACGTAAATGTAAAGATATAAAATTTGCTCTGGTATTTCTTATTGCTACTACAGCTTCTCATTTTGATCTTTTCAGTTTCTAAGAAAGATATATATTTTATCATTATCCTAATATGTAAAAACTAACAGAGGAGAAAGTCCCGATACAATGAGATCCCTAATTTGTTGACTTAGATGTCCTGACATTAATCAGGCCACTACATGTAAGTAGTTGGAAGTTCAGCATATCAGAATGGCAGAAAGGTAAAGGTAAGGCCACACAGACCAGAAACCCTAACCCTGATGCCTTTACACTTGGGTAGGTGTTGCTAATAGATGTGTTTCTGACAAAGATAGGGGTTAAGACTCAGAATCTTTGCCAGCTGGGCATCCCAACTGGAGTTGGCTCTCAGGGTTTAAACCTATTTGGCAGGCTGAGATTAGAGACAATTTTTTAAGATCTCTTAAAAATGTTCCAAATGTTAGAAGACAGAGTTGTCATCTATAATTATTGAATAAATTACATCACTCCTCTGTAGAAAGTCCTGCAATGACTATACTTTTTATTCAGAGTAAAAGACAAGGTCCTTAAGTGGTCTACTGCACAATCTCACCTTTATTGACTTGTTTTTTTGGTTCTTCTCTTTATTTTTTCATCCAATCTGCCGGTCATACTGGCATTGTCTGTTTCTCAGACATACCAAGCATAGCCTTGTTTCAGAACCTTTTTAATGACCGTGCCCCCTGGTTAGAATGCTATATTTTAAGGTGTTCACATCTTATCTACTTTGAGTCTTTACTAATCCTAGCTTCTCAGCCTACTGACCGTCAGTCCACCATCTGCTTTTGTACAGGTGCCAAGGTAAGAAAGGTGTTTGGTCTTTCAATATGCCCTGTAATAGCAGAACATGTGAGTCTATATTTGTGTGATTAAAGTAATTCTATCTCCCTATGTTCTGTTTTGTTCACCCCACACCCCACACCCTTGCCCACACACACACATACACACAACACACACTTTAGCACATATCAATTACTCAATATTTTTTGAATCAATGAAAGAGAAAATGACTGGAAGGTAAGGGAGGAAATAGCAGAAAAGATTCAAATTAGCTGGGAAATAAATAAAACATTTGAGGAAAGTTTTAGAAAGATAAATATGGGATTGCCATCTTGCCAGTAGACCTCACAGAGGGAACCACAATCAAAGACAAGATATGATTTACATATTTTTTGAATGTACAGGTAATATGGTGGTAAGTGTGTAATGTTTGCAAGCCATAAAGAAAGACAGTAAATACCATGGCAAAGGAAGACAGGAAATTATGTAACACCACAGAAATAGTCAGACTCTCATTTTAGAAGAGTATCTTGGCAGTAGTAGAATCATGGACTTGAAGGAAATAGTCATAAGATTTATGTCATTTTAATGGTATTGAAATCTACACAAATTCAGAATTCACAATCAGACTGAAATCTGTTTACTAAAACTTTAACCCATAAACTCCTGCTCTTTCATGTCTCCTAGTAAATACAAGCCTCATTCTTTTGGGGAGCATTGCCCCTCAGTTTTTCTTCTTTATCCAAGTTTGATATTCCTCTTGGTTTGCCTTTTGTCCCTGTTCAGCTTAAAGCCCGTGGATCAGCATTACAGCTGCAAACTTACTCCCTTGACCTGATTCCAACATTTTTTATTTTGCCAAACCTTAATCTAAGATATGCTTAACTAAATGCAGCTTTCTTTTGATTCCAAAAGCAACTTCTTCTTTACCGATTCAAATTTTTACATGTTCACAAATCCATTTAAGACCATGTCTTTATGAAATTTCCCTCATTATCCAAGCTAAAATGATTCTTTTGATGTCTCACATGTTATTACTGTATGTGTTTTTGGCATGTATTTGATTGTGTTTTCTATTTGCTATTTTCGAGCCCCTTTTGCTCAATAGGGTTCCCCTGAAAAAGTGAAATGAAGATTGTTAAATATGGAGAATACTGCTGTGATTGGTATTTTTCTATTTTCTTTTTTTTACTACTATTTTTCAAACTTGATAAACAAATGTACTTAGGTGAAATACGTAGTGTGTTTGGCTTAAATTATTCTTCACTGTATATTATCTACATACATACAAACAAGTCAAGTGTAGACAAGTTTACAATTTAATTATAATCATATTAACAAGGCCTAAAGAAATATTAGGAGTATATCATAAGGTTGGATTATTGAAACCAAATTACCAGTTCAAGATGCTAGATTTAATGATGGAAAGATAAGATACTGGATTAAAAATCTTCTCAATTGCAATACTACTAGCAGTTTTTTGACCATTTTCTGTGCAAAACACGTAGTTTTCATGTGTTACTAATTTAATTTTCACAACAATCCGATGAAGAAAAAAACAATTGCCACAATTTTATAGATCAAAAAATAAATAAAAAGATGTCGTATAGCATGTGTAATAAAAAGACCTAGAGTTTAAGCAATTATAACTTGGATTTAGGCATTTTGATTCTAGAACTTGGGCATCTGACCAAGAAGCCTTATTCTACTCTTATGTTTTCTAAGTCTGCATGATCAAATCTCACACTTACTCAAAATGCCTCAGGCAATCTATGAGTGAGGTGGTAATTAATCACATTATAGGACTGTCCTTTTCCCTTAGAGAAATATATGGGAGTTATAAGGATATGTAAGAATAAACTATTTTAGCTAGTGATTGCTGAGACAGGAAGCAAATTTTTTTCCACATTTATTACTTTATTCATGCATGATATAATTCTACAAGATGATTGTAGAACAACACAGAAGAAAATTGTAGGTAAGTCTTCATAGTGCTACAAATTACATTTAAACTGTTTTAACTTGCTTTACACAACAAAGTACATACAAATCAGCAAAATATCCAATTACTGTATATACTAGCATATATTCTTTGACTCAATCATCCTCCTATTTTTCTTTACTTAAGATACTATAAAACCTGTCAACATATCACATGCTGTGTTATTGGGCCTTCATTTAAAGAAATGTATTATAAGTAGAATACAAATGTAGGTAATGGTTTCAGGTGGGAAATGATTCTAGGATAAAAGACTGACACTTAAAAAGTATAGGATGTATAAAAGTCAATTTTAATTTCTCATACACTACTCCAGAATGTCAAAGAATAAGTCCTGGGCTCTGATTGAGCACTGCCCTCCTGCACACCATCGCACTGCACAGTAAGCACACAGCAGCACAGCTGTGACAATGTCTGGCAGACGTGAGCTACTTCTGCATTTTGTTTGCATCTACAAATGTTTGTAATTCAAGGGCCATTTCTACCTGCAAATGTTAGCAACTCAAACGTTTGTAAATCGGGGATTTCCATACACAGTACAGTTATTAGTGACAGGAAAGACAGTTTGAGCTACATAAAATCATAATCATCAATTCCAAGTAATAGAAACCCATAAAATAATAGAAGCCCATCTCGTTCTACCGTGCATTATGGTACTCAAACATGGATGGTTCTTTAGATAATTTGAAGTATATGCTTATATATCAAATTTAATAACCTCCACACTTTGAGTTCATAAGAACCACTAGAGAGCTGGTAATAGCAATTTTGGCTACTGTCCCAGACTTTGGAAATCTCTCTCTTAGGCATAACAGCTCAAAACCTTCATTGCAAATTGAAATAAAAATGGATTTTTAACAAATGCTAATTCCTGGTTTATTCTGCATTGTGGCTTATATACTTGGATTTTTAGATATTCGCTGGAGGATTTTATGAGGCAGATAAAGTTGGTAACCACTGGTCTAGGAAATGAACCTATCAACTAACTTGTTTGACAAAGTTCCCAGGTTGATATTTATCATTAGGTAACTCTGATAGCGAACCATGATCTATTTCCAAAATGTCTTCAGAAAACACAAGGATTAATTATGTTGTAAATCCTGATGTCACATCGTGCTTAATTTCTGGTTCACACTGACTTTAATGTACATGCCTAATCTTCAAAGCAATAATTTTGTTACATCAGAGCCTTCTGATTTATAGTTTCTTTCAAACAGGCAGATTCTTGAGCTGCATCCCAGAGAAAATGAGTTAGGATCTCTGAAGACTGGTTTTAGGAATTTGTCTAACAAGCTTCCTAAGTGATTCCTGTGTACAGTAAAGTTGCAAAGCAAGTGTTTCAAAAGTGGGTGGGAATGTAAAGGGAGAAAAAACAATGAATTAATTGTAGGATCCCAACATGTACCCATAACAATTCTGGTATTATTTCCTGCTAGTCACAGCACCTTCTATAGAATTAAGCCTTACTATTCTGCAGCAACCTTAAGGAAAGTTTAGTGTTTGGATTGTGAAAACTGCACATATAAAAAGTTGTAATGGCTTGTCACTCAATGTGATTCCAATCTGTCACTCAACAAGTACAATCCACTAAGCATAAATGTTAAATTTGAGGACCTGGCTTAAAACCAGAGTTGGCAGCATTGCCACTTTATAACTCTAGGGAATTCTTGACGATTCCACATAACTTTTGAACTTGAGAAGATAAATACATTTGCTAAAGGAAAACAAAAATATTTAAATTTTTTATTAATTTACAATCTTCTATTTGTAAATTGAGTTGTTATTTTTATTTTTACCAAAAATACTCAAAAGTAAATGACATAAAATCACTTTATATGAAATACCCATTTGTTTAGAATATGCTAACAACTGCCAGACTATATGGAAACTGCATAATCTGCCTCATTTGCCACTGTACAACTAACATTTGCCATTGCACCTAGCATATCTGGAATTGAAAATATTTGCTGATCTAATTCTATTTCTGTCGCTCATTATATATTGTCCAAATATGAAAATCTGAAAAAAATTTCATTTTTGTGTACAATTTATAGCTACATGAAAAACAATATTAGGAACTGCAGCAGCTGCAATAATCTATGAACTATAAAACTGGAAGTAATATGTCACGTCCAGGTACAAAAACCTGATGATGAATGTGATCATTATGTGTATCTAAATTGCACCAATAAACTTAAAAATTTTTTAAAAATGGCAAGTAGAAAATAGGCAAACACTTTTTATGTCACTTTTTCTAGAAAGGACTATAAATATTCTAATTATCAAATTTAAATGTAAAAAGTTATGTTTCTGACTACCTCATCACATAACTCAGAGTCTTCAAAGTAAATATTTAGCTAGATATCTGTATTTGTTCCTCTGCCTTTGGCTATATAGTATAGCTATATGATAGTTATCTATATCTCTATATTAAAACTGAAAGATTATTTAAAGACATTCATGTGACTTCATGACCAAATGTAGATTTAAATTTGACAGTTTATATGCTTTAAGCTTTGTTTTTGTTAATTTATTTCTTTGGTGTTTTGTTTTCCACCACTGTTATCATCTATTTATTTAGAAAAAAGATAATATGTGAGTAGATTTTCTTACAAGTTAGAACAGTGATAAGCATATATTACACATATACAATATTGCACAGCAGAAATATAGTACAGTACAGCAGGTGTGGTTACTGCACAGGTCCAACTTTAGTTGCTAAATTTATCACTTTATAGTTGTTTTGAAACATTGTACAGGTCAATGTCCAGTCTGGAGAGACTTCTTCAGTATGAAATTGTTAATTAGGTGGCCTCTAGGTCTCTCGGAGGTTGTAACTGCAGGAGGCAGCTCACACCCCTTGTACTAGGAGACAGAGTCACATTTATTGAATTTTTGGACCTTGTGGGAAGCACTCTGTGTGGGGGGAAAAGGGTTCATAAACAGGATTTTGCAGGTGTCTAAAACCACACAAACTGAATCCTCATTCGATGACAGGAAGGATTTCCTCTGCAGGACGTACTGGGTCCTGACCTAGATCCCCAATCTCCTGAACAAGTGTACAGTGAAGGCTTAAATAAAATGAGACACGTGGTATGATTTTAGGGTTCCAGGGGAGTCAAAACCCTTAAGCTGAGTTCGAGACTGAGGCTAAGACAAAGACTTCTCTGGACCACCTATTTTTATTAGGTCCAAAAAAGGGCAGGAAACTGAATAAAGTGCAAGCAATGAGCAGGACCTTGGGAGTCACTTCAAGGACTTCTCCAAATAATGAATCATGTCAATTCAGGAGAACCATCTTATCATGAAGACATGGTAGGAATGAGACTGTAGGAGTAATTCCTGCAGCTACAGTCTCTATCTACTTAATTGATGTTTGAGCCAAGTGTCCACAGCTGTGGTCTTTGGCGGTCTCTCTGGCCTCACAGGCCACTACAGGCCTCAGCCAGGACCAGTGATTCATAGAGGTTCACTTACTATGAATCAGCGCCTGTCACTGCGCAAGGGGCCGAGGCCTAGGACGGACTCACGGATAAACATAGAAAGCCAATTAGTAAAATTTAAATCCTGCTCAGAGCCACTTCACAGTGGACTCCAACAAGGAAAGAGGAGTCATGGAGGGCAGGAAGCAGACAAGAGGCTCACAGGATAGAAAGTCCTCTTTCTTTCTCCTGCAGCCTCTTGGATCCTTTCTTGGCAGAACCTAACATAGACCCAGCTAGAAAAGCAGAAATGCCAGTGCCTAATATTAATTCCAAAACAGGCAAGAGAAAGTCAGTTTGAAGCTGAGAGGTAAGTTACTGACTGACGCAGGTAACATAGTGAAAAGAATTAGCCATTGTAGATAAGCACTGGGGCTGGTAAATTACCTAAATAGTTCCTTATTCCATCAGTAGCTGTGTTTTTTCTTTACTTATTCTTGATAAAATCAGTTACCTTAGGAATAAAATGGGAGCAATGTTAAGATCATGGAATTGTTGTGAGAGTGAAATGTGATGAGGTAAATTGCTTAATTTATTGCCAGGCATACAAGTGTGCAAAGTAGTATGCATTTTACTTGCATTATATAGTGAGAAAGTGCCTTGATTTCTTTTCTTAAAGTGAAAACTTCTGACCATATTGTAGATCCATGGCTCTCTATTTAGGAGATTCTAATACAGTATATGAAATTTTAGATTTACAACATACCTAGAAGTTGAAATGTGCATTTCAGAGAACAGGATTCTGAGAATATATATACTATAATTCATTAATTCATCATTTCCTATTATGTACCAGGTCCCTGTCATTATAGAGCATATGACTTAGCAGAAGATAAAGACAAATGAACAGTTGCAATAATGTTAAAGCCTCGGTTAGCAAAAGAATACTCATGCAGTAGAGAAAGACAGCCAACCGCAGCAAGGGTTCTGTCTGAGGTTATTTTCTGAAGAAGAGAAACTTAAACTGAGACATCTAAGGGGCACAGTCAGATGTGCTGAGAAGGGAAGTACACCACATGCTTTTTAAAATTAAAATGAAGAATTTTCAAGCAAAAGGTTGGACAACATTAGAAATAATGGAGAAGCTAGGATTGAAAGATCATAGTATGAGTCTTCAGAGAGGGCCAGGGATAGCCCAGTGGCACAGTGCCTGCCTGGCAACTGCAATGTCCTGAGGTTGAGTCCCAGTACCAAAGAAACAGAAACAGAAACAAAACAAAAAAAATACCTTCAGAGAGCAGAGTAAGAATGTTTACTCCTATTCTTGAAAGGGCTAGAGCAATATCATATGCTTTATTTCAATCCTTTCCAGTGCAGTGTTGAGTCATGGAGCAATATACACTGTTAAAAAGTCTATTTCTGTATATTTGCATTATTATGGCTCAGGGCATATCTGATGAAATTAGTATCTGTCCCTCACAGAGACTTTGATGTCATCAGCTGAGCACATTTTCTTAATGGAAAAGAGATTACAAAGTAGGTAAGGAAGTGAACCCTGCTAACCCTGTGTGTTTGTGTGATGTGTTTGCGTATGATCTACTCTCAGAATTCTATCATGTATCTCATACATATTATATATAACATGTTTTTTGTGCGCTGTGACACACATCTGTGATGGGGTGATTCTTCAGAGCCTCACATTTCCCCCTGCCCTTGGAATTTCGCTTTGATTATACACCCACTGTATTCCAAAGATGAAAGAACCATTGTTATAAACATCTCTACACAGTTACCATTTTGGTGTGAAATGACTCTTGCAGTCATTTCACTTGACTTCTTTTTGTAACTGAAATACCTTAACTTTTATACATGATATTAAATTTTTATATTCAGTTTTTGCACAGGATGTTAATAATTGTACCTCATCACTGATTAGGAAACCTAGCCCCTTAGTGCAGTTCCAGGCATATCTTCAGTTATCTCATATTCTCTGAGGCCTAAGTCATATTTTTCATAGCTAGTTCTATGTAAAATAGATATGATATTTATCTTGAGGCTACCTTCAAGGATTGTACAATTGATTATTGTGACAATGTTTTCAAATCTACGTGGTGTTCCCTGCTGGGCCAGTTTGTTGCATAAGATCAATATTGAAACAAAAGAGTATCTTTACATGTAAGTGAGAAGTACCGGTGATAACCCTTTACACTTTGTGACCTTCAACTTTACTAGGAAGGTAAACGAATGTTTTTAAATATCTTGTATCAGAAAGGAAATGATGTAAAATATGAATTGTTCCATATATATGTATAGGTATGTTTCTAGCACAAACTAGCTGAGAGCTAAATAACTAGAAGACACAAGTTCTTGAGGTCTTAATTTTAGCAGAGATAACACAATAGAAAAGGCACTAATCATAATATTTATAGGATAGGCATAAATTGTTTAGTAATTAAGTAGGAAAAGACTCAGACAAGAGAAAGATTTTTTCTGAAGTCACAAAATAGAGATGCCAGAGACAAGTTATTCATCTCTGAGTCTAGGTAAAATCTGCAAATAATGAACATGTGCTAAGCATCATGTTTGGGAAATACAAGAATTCCCAGTTCAGGAGTGTAGTTAGTATAGATTCCAACTCTTCATAGGCTTATACTAAGAAGTAATGTACAGGAAAATTAGACATTGATGGTCTTTTTGATAAATACATCATTTTGAGATTCACACACACATATTTGTGACTTTTTTGAAAATAATTTTTTTTGCAAAATGAAGAAGGGAAATGTTACAAATTAAAGACAAATATGGTATAGTTAATTTTTGCAATAGAATAAAATAAATATTTACCAAATTGACTTCTTTATTGTAACACTAAGCATGTGGGACATCTATATTCTACTATTCAAGGTCATCACCTATGTCAGATTGTCAAATTCAAAAAACTGAAACTCTTGGTTTAAGTCGCTATGTTTAAATACTTTCAAAATACTAATCATCTTTTACTATTTTGTATGTATTTGTCATTATGTATTTAAATTACAGACAGAAATAACATAATGTAGTGAGCACACTCAGTGATACTAACTTATCCTTTAGTTTAAGGAAAATTTTTTCATTACAGATGTAGTTATTCTTCAAGTGTTTCATGTTAAAATGTTTCTTGAAATTGTTAATTTCTCTGTAATGTTTCCTAGTTTTCTGTATATAGGTCTTATAAATTTTGAGATTTATCACTACTTTATATTTTATTTTATTTTATTTATTTATTTTTTAAAGTGGCCTTTATTCTTTTTTTTTTTTTTTGGTACCAGGGATCGAACTCATGACCTTGTGCTTGCCAGGCAGGCGCTTAAGCCACTGAGCTAAATCCCTGGCCCACTACTTTATATTTTAATACTCCAGTAACCGAGGTGTTTTGTTTTTGTTTGTTACCATGAATTGAAAGAGCAGTTGCTTTTCAATAAAATTTTTAAAAATTTAAACTCAATTATGTTTTAGGTGAGCCACAGTGAGGCTACTACCATATAAAATACTAGCAGTAAGACTTATTAAGTGGGCACATAAAGTTCTAAATGGCAATGGTTTTCTAATTACTTACTTCAGAAACTAAGACATCTAGAGTGGTAGGAAATAAGTGCACTTAATTTGTGAGAGCTGTATGAACAAAGGCTGTGGCAAGTACTATGACTCTGTCATGTTTTAGTTGTTATTTCCACAAATGCAGGCCAAATGTATGCTAATATGTGCAATTATAAATCTATATCATCTACAGAATATGAGTCTATATTGTGTTTTACAACTTTTGGGGGGGGGGCTGGGAATTGAACTTAGAATGTTGGGCTTGCCAGGCATGCACTTATGCAGCTGAGCTATATCCTCTGCTATATTGCATCTTAGAATCTTGGCAGTTTATCTAAGTAGGCAACACACCACAGCTCAGTTTCCAAATACTTTAAGTCAATAGAAAGATTATATTTATTACTAGATTATATCAATTTCTACTTCTAAGCAAGTGCTATTTGATCCATTACTTATTCAAGATTTATTGTCCCACTCAATTTTCCAACAACTGTGTTTTACATACTAAGCTCTTAGGATAAGTGCCCTCAGTAGTTTCATTATCTTGCTTCAAAGATATTTTTGAAACTATATATTTTATATGAAGTCATAGGTTGTGACTAATACTCTAAAAAATTGGTTTGATTTGAAAGTAGCTATACATATTATTGCTCTAAATATTTTTAAATGTAACTGCCTAAAGGAGTATAGTCCTTCAACTATGTTTTGGAATTTCCTTCAAGTATGTTTCCATTTCTCAAAGAAGGTTTGGAAGTTTTTATTTTACTCTTCTCTCATTGCTGAGACAAAATATCTGACACCCAAAGTTAAAGGAGGAAAGGCTTATTTAGCTCACAGTTTGTACAGGTTTCAGCCCATATCAGCTGATGTCAGGGTAGGGTAGCATGGCAGAGAAGAAACAGTTGAGGGCTGCAGAAGACAGCAAAAGCAACAAGAGAAAAAAGGGACAAGTGTGAGAGCAAACCTCTTCCCCTCACTTATACTGTGCACAGGCGAGCCCAGGGCGGGTGTAGCACTCACACCCATAATCCTAGCATTGGACCATTAATCAATCACAATCTCTAGAATCTTATCCTCATGACTGCATGATGCTTCAGGGAAACATCTAGACACAAACCATAACATTTTCTATTTTTCAATTGTTTCTAGAGCTTTTAGAAAGCCATAGTAAACATATAAAAATGTACCTTAGTAGTGATTACTTTTTGACTGAAAAAAGCATATGGCTTTATCCAGTTTAACTACCTATTCAGTTTTTTGTGTTTTTCTCAGAATGCTATTAATTGCTAACAAGCAAATTCATTCAAAGAGACTAAGACTTCTTATTGATAATACTCTTAAGAATTGTACCATAGCCCCTGAGAGCAACTCTTTGAGATTAATTCTGCCTTTCTTTGGCAAATGACCACTTTGGAAGTATGCATTTGTTCAAGGTAAGTACTTTATAGGTAAACATTGACTAGAATGTCTATTTTTGTTAAAACAAGTTGCTTCATTAATTTACATTTCTTAATATAGGTGTTGAGAGTTAAAGTGTAATGATCCTTGTGCTATTTAGTTACTTATAGATACTTCAAGATAATTGAGCTCTTACTGCCACATCATACAAGCTTTAAAGTAATCATTTGGAACTAATTTTAAAAAAATAAAGGATTCACAGGCATTTTTGCTAATTGATGAAATCTAGGCTAACAGAATGAAAGTTTCTGTCACATAAATGACTGAGAATATAACGAGTGCTTTTCTTTTTCAAGATTTATCTTCATCATTGTTAAAGGATCTTGATTTTGTTGAAGGTGTAATGTGCTTACCTGGGTATGAATTTCAACTGGTAAAAGCATGTTGTAGAAATACCCTCCTCTATGTTAGTGATTGGCTCTCATAGCCTAACTTGCCCTGTGACGTAGATAAGTGGAGAAATTCCTTCTGAGAAATGTATTACTTGTAAAAGAGAGGTGGTCAAGAAGAAATTCTGTGCTTGTGTCCATTCTTAGCTTTCTTGCCTGGGATACTGGGCATGCAGTTATGGAATCCACACTGGAGCCTTGAAAGAAGAACATAGGAGCATAAATCCAGATAGCATCATCAGGTCACTGAACCAAACTTGGGACTGCTAATGTTTAGGCTTCTTATATGAGACATGGGTTTAAGCTACTTTGTGGTCATGCAGTGTCTATAGGTGACAGAATCCTGGTATAAGGAATAGGTGATCATCTAATTGAATTCTGATGATAGGTGAAAGCTATTGACTATAAAGCTATCAGAAAGAGTGGCTTAGTTTCTTCTAAGAAAAAATCTATTATAAATAGTTTAATTTTGATAAAATATGTCTACCGGCATCAGTGAGTATTCTTAATATTGCATGATGTATATATCACAGATTTTTATTACCTTTCTATTTCCTACAATGTGTTTTAAATATCTTTCATTACCATCATAAGGCCTATATTAGTACTGTTTTATCGACTCTACTTCATTATAGAACATTTCAAGTCTGTTTTCCCCTAAGTATGAGGTTATAGTTTTACTTCAATATTCACTGATCAAATATTGTATGTTGTGCAAGGGGAAGCCACAAAAGATGGGGTCAGTCACAAAAATGAGAAGATACTACCCATTACCACAGGAATTTACATTCAGGTAAACTTAAATAATTACTGACAATATTAATCTCAGGAGAGACATGTGACCAGAGAGCCCTGGGTGCTCTGTGAAACAGCGCACATCTGTAGTCTGGAAATTCTGGTTTTAGTGTAATGAGATTTAACAGCAGGATGCATTCAGTTCAGACTGGATCTCAAAGAGGTTCAAATGCTCTACTGAACATACACAGTTACTACTTTTTTTTATTTCCTTTTTGTTAGTTGATCCAAGGAGTGGTTTTATATCTGTGTTTAATCAGATGACACAGCCACTGTTGAATGTATGCTCCAGTCTAGAAAGCCAAGTAAATGTTCATACTTGTGGGAAGTTTTAGTGGAAGAAGCAGTTTTTTTTTCAACTTTAAGTTACTATTATTATTTTTAAGTTATTCATTCTTATTATGTGATCCTTTCTTTTTCCAAAATTTTTCCATGGCCTCCAGGCAAATTTGAATGATCTAAAAACTAGAGTTACCTGGTAAAGTAGCTTGACTTTAGAGGTATTTGAAATTACATTAAAATTATGTGAAAACCAGTAGGTGTGTGTGTGTGTGTGTGTGTGTGTGTGTGTGTGTGTGTGACAGAGAGAGAGAGAGAGAGAGAGACAGAGATCCAACTCTCTAGAAAGTTAATATTTTCTTATTCAGGGGCTTCAGATGTCCAGAATTCATTCGTTTATTCACCCAATTGACACAGATTTTTAGCATAACATAAATCAGATAGTCTCTGAGACAGTGAAGACACAACCATGAACATAGAAGCCAAAGTTTATCATTTTAGGTAAAATTCTAGTCGTAGCTATTATATTAAAAATAAAATAGTTATAATCTGCTGAAAAGTTATTTTTTCTGGGGAAATTTCTCAAACATTGCTGATGCTTTGTTTCTGTATCACTCTGTTACTAACTCTACTAGCATTTTCTAGCTCCATAGATGTGCTTTGCTCTTTGCTTTTTCTTTCCCTCCTTTTATCTCCTTTTCCTTACTTTCTTTTCATACCTCTCAATACACTGTAATTACTGTGAGCACTGGGTTACCTAACCCTAAAACCCAACATCTTATTATTTTTATATTGAAAGATAATATACTCAATAAATATTTATAAATGAGTAAAAGTAATTAATATTCAGTATCTACTGTGTATGTGAAACTTTCACACTGAAATCTCTTTTGGTGTCAAAAATACAGTGTATAAATTTCCAAGCTTACAAACCAAACATTTCAGAACACATCATGGAGCTTGATGGTACATATTCCAACATGTAAAGATAAAACACTTTAGTTTAAACTTCTGAGCTATACAACATTAAATTATAGAAATATCACTGGAGAGAATTGTGGGGAATGGGCCCCAATGTTTTAGAAAGCCAGCTCACTAAACTAAAAAAAAAAAATTGGGTTTTTTTTTTTTTTTTGCTGTATATGGAACTCAGGGACTTGTGCATGGTATGCAAGTGCTCTACCACTGAGCAACACCCCTCTCCACCCTAAACTGAGAATTTACTTAATTTAAACATATTTGTACAAAATTTGAACACAGTTGGGTAATGATGGGCATTATCTAAGTGTGATCATATAACATCACATTACTACTTTATTCCACCTGGGCTCTGTACTAGCTTTCTCATCTCTGGGATCAAATGCTCAACACTTACATTATAAAGGAGGAGTTTATTGGATTCCTAGTTTCAGAGGATTTAGTCCATGATCATCTGGCTGCAAAGCAGAACATCATGGTGGAAAAGCATAGTGGAGCTAAGCTGTTCACTTCACAGAGTTTGGGAAGCAGAGTGCAAGGTAAGAAAAGTGGCCAGAGGGACACTCTCACTGACATGTCCCCAGTGCCACACCTCCCACTGGCACTCACCTTCTAACACTACATTATGCTATGAACGTCAGTGGATTAATGCTTGAGGAATACAGAAATCTTACTAGAGATCCATCCAGTCACTATCCCCCATGCAGTCGCCTCCCCGGGAGTCTTAAGCCTGTCAAATTGCCAAGTAAACTATACTATCAGCACCTGAGCCGGGAGGAAGTATGTCATGGAACTTATTTCCAAGAAATGAAATTAAAATCTAGTTGACACATACAGCAATTGTTGAATAGCATACTTCACTTTCACCATGTCTAAAAGTAATAAGGGATGATAACAACTGGCAGCTCAGAAATAGAGCCCATCATATGCTCAAGGGTGCAAAATAATCAAAGTTTAATAATACATGAAGAGACTTTCTGGGACACTTGATTGAGAAGGGCCTTTTAGATAATTGTTTTCCTGAGACTCATTTTACTGTGCTCAGCCATCCACATACTCAGAGGGCACTTTGGTCATGGTCCAAGGGGTTCTGGCTACTGTTTACACTAGCATCAGTTATTGGCATGATCCATATGATGCTGCTTATATCATCAGACAGAGTCCAAGAGCTGTGGGGTCAGGGGGCTTCCATTTCAAAGAAATGCCTGGAAGGTCAGGAAATTTTCCTTTGTGATGTGAGTGCACAAAAATGTGGGAATGAACCTGAATTTTTGGTAAGACCTAGAAATTCAGAGATGCTAAGGAACACAGAATGTCTGTAAGGAAAACCTCAGGC
Organism: Dolichotis patagonum; assembly: GCA_004027295.1. Taxonomy (NCBI): domain Eukaryota; kingdom Metazoa; phylum Chordata; class Mammalia; order Rodentia; family Caviidae; genus Dolichotis; species Dolichotis patagonum. The sequence continues at coordinate 94,423 of PVJX010001218.1, read as the reverse complement.
AAGAAGAGTAGCCAGCCTGAGAGAGGGCCTGAGAGTTATACTATGGGCCTTAGATGCTGAATATAGAGCTATAAGACTTAATACTTGCCCTGCTGGGTTTTGTTCCAGCTTTGGTCTTACCCTTTTCTATATCTCTAATTCTCTGTTTTGGACAGGAATGTTTGCCTTGTGCCATTGTATTTTGTAATGTTTTTTCAATTTTACAGAATTCACACTGTATTAAGAGTTGTCTTGAAGGTCAGAGGAGACCTGGACTTTTGAGAAATCCTAGAACTATTGAGTCTTTGGGGGGAGAGGAATTGTTCCATTTCCAGTTGTACACAGGGTAGTTGTATCATTTAAGGCAGAATTATGAACTTGCTATTGCCTCATTTGAGATTAAGTATGGTTCCGGTGTTGTTATGGCTTATATGTAGATGTGCTCTTTGGAGGTGGCTGTATCTAGAGTATGTGATGCTGGGATTAAGGACCTGACACTAGGATTAATGGTGCAAGAACCTGGGTGTGAGGGCTACTTACCTAGAGTGGGTAGCATGGATAGAATACACAGGATAGGAAGAAGGCTGCTTGCTGATTTTGTTGTGTCCTGTCTGCCATGACACAAACTATTGTTTCTCTCTGGCTGCCCATCTGCCATGCCACAGTGCCTTGGAACCAGCTGACTATCAATGGAAAACTCGATAAGCTCCAAGCTAAATGTTTTTGCCTTAATGGGAAGTGTTGAGTATTTTTGTCCTGGCAATAAGAAAAGACAATGAAAAAAGACAGGTGTCAAATTGACAAGCAATAGAATATTTACGTTTAATTGTCAACGTGTTTGACTTGGGAGCTACCTAGAAGCTTTGCAAATCACACTTCTGGGTATGTCTTGGGTCACGGAGGAATGACCTTGGGGTTTACATGTCTCTGGTGCTGTTCCCCTGCTCTCCCTCTGGCTACCATGAATTCAGTGGCTTTGATCCACTATGTCCTTCTTCCATAATATTCCTGTCTTGGAGCCAGCTGAACGTGGACCAAACCCTCTTAAACTGTGAGTCAAGTTAAACCACCTCTCCTTTAAGTTTGGGGTGTCAAGTATTTTGTGCTGGCCATGGGTAAGCCAAATAATATGCAGCGTTTTAAAGCAGGTAAGGTAAACATTTCCTGAACACAATACAAAGTAGTCCCTTTTGTAAGAAGACAGAAGACAGTACCCTAAAAACAATCATGGATCCTGAAATCTTCTCAGTAAAAAGGAGTTGATTATTCAGGTAAATTAATGATTAGTAAACTAATATTTACTCATGTTTATCATTGTATCAGGGAGATATAAAGAACAATTCAGAAAGTTCTGATATTTTAGAATTATGCTCCATTGATCAGAGACATTTTAGAATTATGCTCCATGTTGTGGACATGTGATTAATAAAAATTCTAAAGATTAGCATGTATAAAAATATAGCCAGTATGTTGAACACTGCCTCACTCATCTAGTGACAGAATAGTAAAATCATTCATATTGTTGTGAACCTGCAATACATTTAGTGTAAGTAAGAGAAGTTGTGTTGTAATACAAGACTTTATTCCCAGAAGCCATTGTATAAGGGTTGTTCTTTAAATACAGTAACACCTACAAATTGAATGGGAAAGGAACCTAATCTTTTTAACAGAACCTTAGCCTTGATGTCACATAGCATGCCCTTTCACTTTTCTAGAATCTTATTGTTATCACTGTCAGACTCAATATAAATTGTGTAAGTATCCAGCTTAGTGAATTTTCTAGTCCTGAAAGTTCAGAGGGTTATGTAAGACTGACATTAGTATTCCTTTCCTACAACTAAATCCAACTGGGCCTATCCCAAGTTTTAAAGATTATTTTAAAAGGTTCATTTTAATGGACATTAGATTGTCAAACATAATTTCACTGACATTTTCTACTGTGAAAGTATTTTAGAACATGCCTGTTGATTCAAACAAACCTCACTTCAATCTTCTTTCATACTACTCAGTTTTACCCCTCAACCCTGTAGTACTCTACCTTAAACAGGGGTGATAGTAAGTAGTACCTACTCTTGCGTTCTTATGAAAACTAAGTGAGCTCATGTTTAGTGTAGCTAGAACAATCTATTGAAGACTTAGAACCATAATTTTCATGATTATTAGAAATATTAAATTAGACCTAATCAAGCCTTATGTAAATTCAGATTCTCTGTGTTGCTCTGGTCTCCAAATAGACAATCATGCTTAAAAGACTTGGAGATCAGAGCTGGTTTGGAAAGTCAATGACATTTGCAGAGCCATATAGGACCCAAAACAATGTATTCAAGTGTTTTTGGATTTCTAGCAAAGGAGTACTGGAATGCACAGCCACTCAAACTTCTGCCCACCACTGAACTTAAATCCATTCTGCTGTATTCTTCCCTGGATAGGCTATATAACACTGTTCAATGGTAGAATATTTATAATTAATTTTAGGTGGTCTAATTCTAGGAAGTCTTCCTAGACTTTCTTACACAAGAGTGTCTTACTTCCTCCATGTTACTTCTTTTTTATTTGTCATACTTCTTTGATTATATGTACAATTTAATCAGTGCTCTTCCTCACAATTCTGAGTTCTCTGAGTGCTCATGTGGCTGGGATGTCTAGGAGGGCTGCCCCTATAGGTGGTAAATTGACTATTAATTTGGGTTCAACCAGTGAAAGGTACAACCAAAGCAAAGCATTTGAACTTTAAGGCATTACATTTTCCTTCTTACTTTTAAATGTAGGTATGAAGGGGCTGGGGATATAGCTCAGTGGTGTAGGACTTGCCTGGCAAGTCCAAGGTTCTGATTTCAATCCCTAGTACCCACCAAAAAACAAACAAAAAAACCAAAAAAAAAAAAAAACCCAAAAAACAAAAAAACCTCCTAGGTATGAAGGTAGCAGGGTCACTCGTTTGGCATATAAAACTGTCCAGGAAGATTTAGTAAAATATTATTTTATTGTGACACAAAATACCATTTAAATCTTAAAAGAAATAAACCTCCTATTTTTTATACCCTAGTGTTTTCCAAACTATTTTTCTCTACTATTATATGTTTATGATGTACTAGACACTTGATTAAATTTCAATGAGTTATGATAATATACACAAGTATTTCTTTAAATGTAAGTTACTTCTCTCCCAGTAAAGGTCAGAATCCATGAAATAATTTTGTTCAGGTGTCAAATTGACACGTTATCTACTGCTATTATTAAACCGAGGATAAGTTGGATGTTTAACAAATACTTAATAGATGAATAAATGAATCTAAGAACCATTTATAAAAGCAACATTAAGACACTTGTTACAAGACAAAACACTAGAACTTTTATTATACTCTATATGAAAAAATGGGTCCTAAAAATCAAGAAAAGTAGCAAAGACTCTGGAAACAGCATATTTTTCTACTATAATATGCCTCCTCAGTAATATATACATTCCTCAATAAATCTGTCAGTAAATCTAACTGTCCCCAATCAAAACTCACCAAGCTGACTAACTCTACTATTATCAGACTTACAGATAGGTAACATTAAATTAACATTTCTTGAGCATTTATTAGATGCTGGAGGCCATATCCTATGCAACTCATGTTTCATTCCTGTAATTCTCACAATAACTTCATTACCCACCTACTATTATTATACCCATTTTACAGGTAAAGCAAGTAGTACAGTTAGGTATCTGTTAGGTAACATGCCAAAGCTCACACAACAAATAAATGGTGAGGTTGATGTTAGATTCTAGGTAGTCTGCTTCCAAAGTTACTGGATAATGACTTACTAGGCTAAACCAGTATATCTGACATGATTATTAATATTTTACACTAAAACAATATAGGACCAAGAGACTGAGGAATTACAAGCACTTAAAAAGAACAGCTGAATAAATTGATGCATACAGAAATAATGCACATGGAAATAATGGATTTTTAAATACTATACTATACTTTGGCTGTAACTTATTTACACAGATATACTGTCCACATTATTCTTTTAATTAAAGGTGAGAGGAAGAACCTTGTGTTAATTTGAATATAACAAGGAACTCGAAGGATGTATTAAATATAAGAAATTTGCAACTTCTTTTAAAGAAGAGTATCAAGTGCTATCACTCACTCTTCCAACTATTTTGTTAAACATGTCAAGCACTAGGTGCTCCAACCTTTAAGAGGTGTCACTGATTTCTTCCCAGTGCAGAGCTATAACAAATCTGGTATCATTACATAAAGAAAAAGAAAATAGCCTGACCAGAAATACAGCAAACACAGACATATCCATGTTGTGGCTTGGCATAACTGATGCCACTTGAGCCTGGCATTTAATTAGTGCCCTGTATTTAACTCAGAAAAATGGAAAATTACTCATGGTACAAGTCCCATGAGAAAAGAAGAATGAGCTGTACCAAAGAAGAAAAATTAACCTGCTCAACAAAAGAAGCAGGATACAGGTGTCAACCAAAAATTAATGAAAGCTTCAAGCTAAATTATTTCCAACAGGATGTCTTCTGTGATTGTCTCTCTTAAAAACTCTGTAACTTTCCAGTTCTGGGCCACTTGTTTGGACCCTGAACCAGGGGGGGGGGTCTTTATATGAGTGGTCCTGAGCTCAGTTAATTAAATTCCAAATTTATCAATTTGGCTGCTTGGATTCCTATATTGTTCAAGAACCCATCTCATTTGGGGGCTCGTCCGGGATTATAGGCTCCAAGCCTCTCTTTGAGGTGATTGTTTCTCAGGAGGACTGCTGAGACATATTCCTCACCCCCAAGGAATCACTTTGTTTCAAAGAGAAACCAAAATCCCTGGACACTAAATCTAAGTGAGCAGTTCAGATCCTTACAGGTAAGATTGTTCTAATTTTTGTTGGGGTGCCTCTCAGGCATCTTTGGAGATGTTGTATGCAACATTAAAGTCTCCAAGACCATTTCCCAGACAAGAGGTTGCCTGGGACTTGTTAACTTGTTGACTTGTTGAAGTAGTTCTTGGTTAATTTCTGTCTTTGTTTTGTTAATCTTGTTTGTTGCCAATTCAATGTTTGTTATCTGTCTGTTATTCATGTGATTGTGTCATTCTGCTTTTGCTTTTTGTTGCCTTTGCAATGTGTTCTTAACCATTTTCAGGAATTTAGACAGAGAGCCTCTTCCTATGGTGAACCTGTTCACCCAGGAAAGCGCCAAACTTCTTTGTGAATTTAAATGGCCCTCTTTCAGTGTCTCTTGGCCTCCTGAAGGGACTTTTAACCTTTCTTTGTGTTAGCAGGTCTACCTCAACTCTCTCAAAAACAACAGCTCTGCCACTGCAGTGACCAGTACTGCCACTGCTGCAGGTGCCCCACCCAGCAGGTCCCCCAGTGAGAGGGGGTACTCATGCCACCCTGTGTGCAGGCCTGCACCTGCCATGTGTCCCTGCACTCTAAAACCTGAAGCCCAGAAGTCTCTGGGCTCCCATTGCAGAGAATAGCTCGGCTCTCCTTCCTCCTCCTTGCACGCTGAGCAATCAGCCAGAGCAAGGCACCTTAACTGTTTCCTGCCCAGCATCTTCCAGCATGGCACCAGCAGCACAAGCAATCAGATAGCAGCAACTCCAGAGGAACCAGAGCCAGAGTCAAAGCCCATGCCGTGGTGCTGGGGCAATGGTGGCTTCCAGCTCTCCAAGGCCAAGAACACAACAGCAACATGGATTCCCTTATGGACACAAGCCCAGCTGACTGTAGCGTCCTTTTTCTGGGCTTCTGCCCCAAGCCCCTCACCCACCCTATTCAAGGTAAGGAGGCTCTCCTTTGGTTTTGCCAGACTCATTTGGGTGCTTTTTATTAGTTTGGAAGCCAACTAATCTGTCTAAACAGAGGTAAGTTAGGGACCTGACAAGGCTCCAGCTACATTCTTGGAGTGCCTCCTGTACACCTATTGATCTAGAGGCAACTGAAAATAGACACACCCCAAATATTGCGTTTGTCTCTCAGTTGGCCCCAAGCTTAAAAAAGCTTCAAAGGCTAGAAAGATTCAAAGGTAAGGCACTCTCAGAGTTAACAGAGATATCACAAAAGTCAGCTTCTTGGTCAACACAGGAACAAGCTATTCAGTCCTACAACAGCCACTGAATCCTTTGACTCAAACCAAGATGAGCATTCAAGGAACAACTGGAAAAATAAAAGTTTACCCATGGACTCAGACCAGTATTATGGATTTGAATAGAGGGTCCCTAACCCACAGTTTTCTTGTCGTGCCTGAATTTCCTTGCCCCCTGATCAGAGGAGACTTGCTCCACAAGTTACAGGCTAAAATCTCTTTTAAGGGTGCAAACCCCTCAGTAACTCTTGAGTTTCACAGAGGGACTAGAGATCTTCAGAAAGCTAGATGAGAGGTCACTACCACTCTTCCTTCTGCTGTTCCTTTTACTTGCCCCCTGACTGAAGGATACTTGTTTCTGGTGGACTTGCTCCTGGCAGATTGCCCTCCAACTTCCTTGCTGCAAAAATGGCAAAAGGAGATTCCTGGGGTCTGGACAGAATCGAACCCACCGGGCCTTGCAATCAACCTTAACCCTGGGGCCATCCCAATCTGGGTCTGCCAATATCTACTCAGCTTACAAGCCAAGGAAGGAACTTCCAAGCACATTCAAAGGCTAAAAGAGGCCAATATCTTGATCCCTTGTAAGTCAGCCTAAAATACGCCTTTCCTACCTGTCCAGTAGCCTGGGATTTCAGACTATCAGCCTGTCCAAGACCTCTGAGAGGTAAATAAAAGAGTCATGACTCTACACCCCACTATCCCTAACCCATATACTTTGCTCAGTTCGCTGCCTCCTACGCATACCTGCTACTCCACATTGGACCTGAAGGATGCTTTCTTCTTCCTACCACTGGCTCCGTGACTCTTCTGCCAGATGATGACCCCTCAATGCTGATACATAATTGTATGGACATTATTGACTCAGTTTCAAGCCTGCAAGCTGACCTGACTGATGTCCTGCTTGCCCAGCCTGAAGCCATCCTTTTCGCAGATGGTAGCAGTTACCTCCACCAAGGTACTTCAGTGGCAGGAGCTGCCATGACCACCAAACTGAGGTAATATGGGCCCAAGCTTTAGGGTTGGGAACTTCAGCTCAGTAGACAGAACTGATAGTCCTTACTCAAGCCCCAAGATGGGGACAAATAGTTGGTACGCTTTTGCTACCATCCTTATGCATGGGGCCATTTATCAGGAAGGGGAACTATTAACCTCAGTAGGAACAAAGATCAAAAATGCCCCCAAGATCTTAGACCTCCTGGATGCTATTTGGTTGCGTGGAAAGGTTGCTATTATACATTGTTTGGGGCACCAACGAAAAGACACCCCAATGGCTCATGAAAATGCCCTTGCTGTTAAGACAGCCAGAGAGGTGGCACTAAAACCAGTAGGGCCTATAATGCTCCTCTGAGTTTTTCCGCCACTCATGCTACTCAAGTCATCCAATTCAGATTCAGACTTGAGACCAGCCAAGAGCCTAGAAACCCAACTCTCCCTGGAAGGCTGACAGATTTTTGGGCCCCCAGCTCATCCAAGAGACCCATTGGGCCACTCACTTGGGGAAACTAAATTGGCCAAGTAGAGACTAAAGAGATCAGCCAGAAATGCTCACAATGTCTTCAAGTAAACCCTAAGCTGGCCGCCACTGATTTTTGAGAGAGATAATAATGCCTTAGCCCTGAAGATCACTGAGAGATAGACTTTACTGAAATGGTTCCAGGAAGAGGAGGACATAAATATCTCTTAGTTGTTGTAGACACATTCACCAGATGGACTGAAGGATTCACCACTCAGACTGAATCAGCTCTTACAGTAACTAAGAAACTGCTCTATGAGATAGTCCCTCCATTTGGTTTGCCCACCTCCCTGCGGTCTGACAATGGCCCAGTTTTCATAGCTCAGATCACTCAAAATTTAGCTGCAGCTTTAATCAATTGGAAATTACATTGTGCCTACAGACCTCAAAATTCAAGCCAAATAGAAAAAACAAACAGAATCATAAAAAAACTATTTCAAAATTGGCTTTTGAGACTGGCGAAATCTGAGTAGGTCTCCTTCCTTTTGCCCTTCTGCGTACGCAATGTACCCCCTACCTCCAGGACATTACTCCTTTTGAGGCCATGTACAACCAACCACCCCTTTTGATTCCCCGTGTCCAAGATGATAAGTTGGCTGCTGTCACTAATGGCGAACTTAACATTCTTATAGGTTCTCCAGCCCTTCCTGCACTCCACTCACTGCTTGTTCTGGGGCCACCAGACCATTGCTGAAAGACCTGATGACCCCCTGACAGCTCAACTGGGTGATCAAATCTACATAAAAAGGAGATGGCCCACATCCCTAGGCGCCCACTGGGAAGGACCCTATACAATCACCTGGAGTATTCCCACAGCCCTCAAGGCTGCTGGAAAGAGCCATTAGATTCATCATTCCCACCTCAAGCCTGCAATGCCAGAGACTCCAGCTAAGTGGACTGTGTATAACTAATATTGAACCCAGACTGTAAACACCTCAAACCTTGATTCTGGTTCTTCATGGTGGTGGGGGCAAGGACCTCTGTCCCTCACATTCAGAGCTCTGGACTTTGTATTCAGTCTGTAAATTTCTCCTTAAAAGACTCCCCATTTTGAATTAATTGTAATTGAACTGTGTATGTACAAAATGTTCCTTTCCCCCTCAACCAACATTTAGACTCCCCACCAGGAACTTGGTTTGCCTGTACAAACAGCCTCACCCCTTGCACTTGTCTGGCTGACTTCACTGGACCTAACCTTGAACTCTGTATCTTTAAATCATGTTCTTCCCCGAGTGTGCTGGAACTCTGGAAAAGGAGGGAGGGAACATATGGGGTTACCCAACATCATGAAAAAAAGTGGGCCCCAGTCCTAGTTCCTGTACTTTTAGCATTAGAAGTAACTGGTTCCACAACACTAGGAACCATAGCCCTCATAAATGGGAGGCCAAAATTACCAGATACTAAGCAAAAAATAGACTATGATCTAACACACTTGAACAAAATGTTCATCACCATCTCTAAACTCCTTGGTTGAGATGGTCCTTCAAAACCAGTGCGGTCTAGACCTCCTATTCTTAAAACAGGGGGGTCATTGCCTAGCCCTTGGTAAAGCTGGTTTATAAAAACAGTCTTAATCAGCTCAGAAAGTACCTAGCTGATAAAAAAAAATAAGAGACATCATCAACAGTGTTGATATAAAAATTTGTTCTCCACTACCCCAAGGCTGACCACCCTACTCTCTGCTCTGGTAGGACCCTGATTTTCCTCTTGCTGGCCATTACTATTGGCCCCTGCACGATGAACTGTTTAATGTGTTACATCCAAAGCTGAGTCCAATCTATTAAATTAATGGTTATACATTCCCAATACGAGGAACTGCAAAATGTAGATGAGAAAGAAAAAAAGGATGACCAGGAATCAAGGATTTGATTCATGCACTAAAACCAGTGGGGAATGTTGTAGCTTGGCATAACTAATGCCATCTTGAGCCTTGCATGTAATTAGTGCCCTGTATTTGACTCAGAAAAATGGAAAATTACTCAGGGTATAAGTCCCATGAGAAAAGTAGAATGAGCTGTACCTACAGGAGAAAAATTAACCTGCTCAACAAAGAAGCAGGATACAGGTGTCAACCAAAAATTAACGAACGATTCAAGCTAAATTGTTTCCAACAGGATGTCTTTTGTGATTCTCTCTTTAAAAACTCTGTAGCTTTCCAGATTGGGGCCACTTGTTTGGACCCTGAACCAAGGAGGTCTGTATAGGAGTGGTCCTGAGCTCAGTTAATTAAATTTCAAATTTATCAATTTGGCTGCTTGGATTTCTATATTGTTGTTCATGAACCCATCTCAATCCACACATAATATAGTCATGCCTTTCACATACACAAGTGACAAAAATTTTACATGACGTTCTGTTCACGCCGTTTTATTAAGCACATGGAAGTTACACATATTTTTAGAGTTTTATGAAATAAAAACTTAAGATATTGCTTTAATTTCTAATGATCAAGTTTTTACTACAAATGCGTACACTGGTTATCAAAATAATAGCTTGCAACTGATGCCTAACTTAAACGTAGTTTTTGAAGAAAATGCTTAAGTTCTTTTTGGCCAATCATTACCTACGCTAGGTTTAAGGCTGAGTTTAGGTTTTCCTAGAGAAATTTAAATAACACATATACATTATGTTATCCCCCTAGATCAGGTACAAAGATTTCTAACCTACATAGAAGGAAAAGGGCATTATTTATTTTGAAATTGGCATTTAAAATCTTTTCATCCCATTGGTGAACAGCCTTAATTATGTGGACTTGTAGCCCTGCACTTGTTAAATAGACATATTATAAAATAAATTACATAACAGAGTACTTATTACATTTCTTCATTTAATATATATTTCAGTAATATATGATAAAGTTTTCAGGTCGTCCCCCTCTTTTTCTTTTAAGGGCACAGAGGTTTAGAGCAAGAAAGGAACAGTCTTGACCTGGCTTTTTAAAACATTTCCTATTACTTATGCAATGCTTGCGCGAGGCCGCAGCAGAGCAGGTCCTCCAAAGCAAGTCCAACCTGACTTTTTGGAAAGTTGGGAGATAAAAAATTCCGTTCCCATCGCATGTATGCGTCTTTGTGGGCTGTCACATTATCAGTCCAGAAAACAATACTGGAGGCTCTGCGAGGCGAGGGCCGCCTTCACTTCCCGGCTCCAGGCCTATCCGCGGTCTCCCTGGGGATCTCCGGCCTCCGGGTGGGAAGGCCGCGCCCGGGGTAAGGTTGCTTTTGGGCCTGGACGCCGCCTTGGCAAGGGCAGGCTGCAGGCACACATAGATTAGCGAGAAAAAAAGTCGCCACAGACTCAACCAAGCAAGCTTTCAGTAGAGCCCGAGTGGCGGGACGTTCCCGCCCCCCGCGACCCCTCTTTCTCCTGTCCTCAAACCCGCAATTTCGTATACTTCCCGCTTGGCACCGCCCAGACGCGAAGCCAGGGAGGCGCGCGGTCCGCTCTCCTCGGCGCATCCAGCCCGCCGAGCGCAACCTGTGAACCGCTTGGCGGCCGGGGAGCCCGCTAAGGGACAAGCGGCACAACACCCAGGCGCGGAGCCGGAGCGGCGCGGGGGCAGGCCCACGTGCTCCCGGCCGCACACGGGAACGCTTTCGGCGCTGCCGCCACCGCGTGGCCCGAGGGCGCGTCCGCTCGTCCCGCGTCCCAGTCCGAGCGCGTCCCAGCGCCGCGCGGGGAGGGGCGGGGCGCGGCCCGGAGGGAGGGGGAGGGCTCGGCCGCCGGCGGGCCCTGCGGAGGAGCAGGCGCAGTGCAAGGCTGGCCCCCCACTGCGCGCCCGCCGGGAGAGCCCGTCCGCAGCCTCCCGCCTGAGCCCGAGCCCCCGAGGCGGCGACACCTGAGCCCGCGCGCACGCCCCGTCCCTCCTGTCCCGGATACGGTTACGCGGAGGGCAGAGGCACACACAGCCCAGCTGCGCGCCTCAGCCCCGAGCCGCGGTAAGCGCGGGGACCCCGGCGGGGATTCGGTGATTGTGAGGAGAGGGAGCGCCCCTGACGGCGGCGACCCCGGGGCAGGGGCGGGGGTGAGAGTCGGAGGTGGCAGTCGGAGATGGCCCGTGGGAGTCTAGGGTGGTCCTGGGCGGGGGTGGTGCACTGGGGTCTTCTCGAGCTGCGTCCCCACCCAGCCTGTCCCTCGGGCGTGCGGGCGCTGGCGGGGGAGAGCGCGGCGCAGGCCCGGCGGAGAATCTCGCGCTTGGCCCAGGAGGGATGGACAGGCGGAGCCTAGAGGCCCGACCCGGCTGTCCCGCGGGGTTCGGTACCCGGAGGCGCTCGGGGACCTCTGGCACCTCGCGCTGCTGCGTTTTCCTCTTCAGAGCTGCGTTGGGGGCGGGGAGGCTCGTGCTGTGCGGCGCGTCCGTTAGGACCCTGTGCCCGCGCGACCCCTGCGAGGACTGCGGTGTCGCGGTCGAGCCGAGGGCGGAGCGGCGGGGCGCGCCGGTGAGCGGAGGGCACGGACGGGACAAGGACGCGGCGCGGCGAGTCGCAGCGCGGCGGGCGGACCGGGTGCGCAGCGTCGGGGTGTGAGAGGCGAGGCTCTGGTGCTGTGCATGCGGCTCGGGGCAGAGGACCTTTCAAAGTGGCCGCGCGAGTCCCCCTATCCGTTAGTGAGAACTCAGTGGCTTTATCGTGGGTCTGTGAAGTTGGACGCACTGGCAGCCCTTCCTTAGGGTCACCTTTTTCAAAGCCTGTGCCTCGGGTCTCAGCACCATTAGCATCCCGAGGGCAGGAGGAGAAAACTTTAGGGAGAAGCGGGCACAATAGATGGCCCGGTGTATGCTTGCAGCAGGGTGAGGGAATGTCACCAGGTATCCTATGGAGAGTCGCTTATACTGAGCCTGTGGGAGCATTGGAGATAAAAGCCTTTTATTTCAGCATAAGGTTTAGCTAAAACCATTTGATCCTAAATATTTTTTGCCTTTCAGACTCACTTTCTGACGAGTTTTTCCAGGTTAATGACAAGAATGTGTGGCAGTTTGACCTGATGCCAAGTGTGCGCCTGTTTTTTTTTTTTTCTTTCTTCTTTCTTTCTTTTGCTAATTTTATCATGTTTAAAAAACAAACAAAACCTGTACTCTCTGGAAATTGGCATGCCTCATCCTTCTGTAATCCCCGGAGAGGAGTCACAGGAGGGATAGTGCTTTTTAATTCATAGTCATCGAAGTAATCATGCTTTGTCCTTAGGAATTTTTAAATTAATTGAAAAGTCATGAACTTCAGTATAGTAAGGGAAAGACGAACTTTATGTTAATTGAATTAAATGTGAGCCTGCATTCTTATTTTGTCCTTGTAAAAACAATCTCTTGATAGTTTGAGGTTGTTAGACTGCTGGAGAGAAATGATCTAGTATTGTTTGATTTACTTGCCACCAACAAGGTTAAGTTGACATCTACCGTTGTGAGTCCTAGTGCTACAGGAGTGTGTAAAAACAGCTGAACCTTAGTGCTTTGACATTAATAAAAGAAAGTCTGATATTCTTTTTAGAGTTTGGGCATAACTGAGCAGATTCCCCCCGCCCCCAATACTCCAGTTAGAGGGGCCTAGGATTTAGCTCAGTGGCACAGGCACCTTGTACCCGCCGCCACCCAATACTGGTACGTGTGTTAGAGATCTGAACGCTTTATGCTTGTATTTATGCTTGGTGTGTTTGTTGGAATAAATTTACAGAATGCGGCAAATATATTTTTAACATTTATTTTTTGTAAAATTTATTGTGATAAAGAGCTTGACTGTTCACATTTCTCAATAATTTAAAGTATTTGAGGATACCCATGAAAAACCATCAGCTCCATTACAGTTTAAATATTGCCGAAAAACCCTTCTCTAATCCTCAAACTCCTTTTCAAAATTACTTTTATGCCTGTTTGTCAAATACTACTATTTTTGCTGCTGTTCTTTGCTGTTTAATTTGCACTAAGTTAAAGGGGTAATCTCAAAATTGCCAAGGTACATCTGGGGTGTGAGAACTTTTGATTATGAATTATCTGGGCTAATGCTCATTTACATATGCACATTTTCTAACTAGTTTACCACACACACTATTAATTACTATTAACTTTTAGAAATTTAGCTGTTGAAAAAAGTTACTAAATCTTAATCTGTGCTTGGATTGTCTCTGTGAGCATGGATTCATACAGAATTGAATGGTACTATTCGTTGAGGTGTATAGAGCTGTTTTTGTTTATAGTAGATGGTCTCAGCCTGCTGGGTTGAAATACTAGAATAGAGACAGAAGTACCATTCTTCTTTTTATGGTTTTTTTTTTTTTTTTGGTTCTCTTTCTGTTATCAGCTATCACTTTCTTCTGCTGTCTGGCTGTGAGCTGGCCTTAATGCTATATTGTCTGTTGTCTTTTTTTTTTTCCCCCTCTCGTCATGAACTGATGTGGGCTGTTGCCTGAGTGTAAAGCCTGTGTACTATGACAGATACTTTCTGTTCACATATATTATTTCTGGGCTGGATTGTGAGCTAAGTAGTTGAGGTTCACAGAAGGATGCCTTTTTAAAAAATTTTTCTTTTTTTCTTTTTTGAGTTTCATTAAGCAGTTCAGGCAGGCCTTGAAATCATTTGGTAGTCTGAGCTGGCCTTGAACTTGCAGTGATCCTCCTGCCTCAGCTTCCTAAGTGCTGGATACTGGTGTGCACCACTCAACCTGGCCTAGGAGGGTGACCTTTATCTATAAAGTCTTAAAGTACTTCTTATAGAAAATTTCATGTATAAGAAGAATGTCTTAATTTTAGACAGTTCAGTCTTTGCCTTTCTGAAAAATTGAGGCAGCCCTTTTAAAAAAGTTTGCTTTTATTATAGTAGGCCTGTACTACATTTAGGAACATGTATATGTATACATATGCATATATAGATATCAATATTTTGCATACCTTTTTCTGCCATTGAAACTCATTAACTATATTTGTGTAGTGTTGATAATTCCCTTCCTGGAAGCTAGGAAAAAGTGTAATTTGATAATTGTGCTGAATATCCTAGAGGCTAGGTTAAATATTTAAATATTATTTTACATACCTATCTATGGAAGACCTAGATAATCAAATCAATTTGAATGAAGTAGTTTAATTTAGTCTCAAAAACAGTGAGAATGCTATCTTCTTAATCTGAAGCATTATGAACATTCTTTTCTCCAACAGGCATTTATGAAACGCATACTGTGTGCCAGGCTGGGAATTTGAGGGGGTTGAGGGGATTGAGAGGGACAAGATGGGAAACAAGGTCTTTTGAGTAAGTAGAGGTTAGTCCTGGAAAGTTTTGTTGGGCCTGGAGTACTCTTAGCAGGAGTTTGGAAGTGGCCAGTTATTATACTGGGGAGCAAAAGACCCAGAAACTGTAGTTCATCGTGAAGGATGAATCAGAACAGGTGAAAGAAAGATGATGGACCAGAGTTTGTCACCCTAGGACGAGTAGATCATTTTGGATTGTTTTAAATGAAGGCTTAATTTGACGAGAAGTCGACTGTCACAGCAGTCCGTAAAGATGAATCTCAGAAATTGGAGACAGGGCCATTTAGAAGGTACTGTAGTGACCATGGTAGAATGAAGAAAAGAGTTTGGTCACAAAAATGTCCAGATAAGCCAGGCTCAGGGCTGCATGCCTGTAATCCAGCTTGGATAAGGCAGGAGGATCCTAATTCAAAGACTGTCCTGGAAAATTAGCAAGACTTTTGTCTCAAGAAAGTGCCGAGGGCATAGCTTGGTGGTCAGGCATCCCCAGATTTGATCCCCAGCTGGAGATACTGTGTTCAGTGAATAGTTGCACAGAAGTTCTAAGCAGAGAGGTGCTGGGCTAGACAGGTGGAGGTACAGAGGGGTGCTTGGGAGGACTGCATTAGCAGTTTTCAGTGAGTGGGTGATTGTAAGGAATGAAAGGTGATACAGGTTTTCAGGGCAGGTTCCAAGAATGAAGAGAGCAGTATATACCTGGGGAGATCCTGAAATCTGAGAGTTGGATAGAGAAATAGTGAGCAACAAAGAATGAGAAGGAATGGGCAAGGGAGGTGAAAGGGAGAATTAGTGGAGAAAGATTTTTGTTAATTAAAGGAGGAGAGAATTTTGAGAAATAACAGGTCAGGCACTAAACCAAGTGATAACCCACAGACCTCTGTCTGATCTTGGTCTAGGATGTAGTTCCTTCTCCTCTTCCTCAAAATGAGCATCAGAACACATACTTCCTAGGGCTACTGAGAGCACTGAAGGAGATTGTCAAATGCGCTACCTGGGAGGTACTGGTTCCTGTGCATCGTGCAGACTGCTTTTACAGAGGCAGGTCTTAGATGTGTGGGTAAGAGGCCACTAGCGACTTTGCTTTCCAGAGTGCTAGCTGTCAGGGCGCTGCGAGAGTGATTGAAAAGCCATTTTTACCATGAAAACTTGATCCTATTTATAGCCTTGTGGATTAGAAGCCAGCATGTGGACACTGTGAAAGTAGCAGAGAAGGCAGCTGATGAAGAGAGTGGGAATAACCTCCAGAGCGTGGGACACACTGGGTGACCAGGCGGGCTTCCTTCTTCAGCCTGGAGAATGGCAATATGTACACTGTTTATAAAAGAAAACTGAATGGTGGATGTTTAAAATGTCTGGTTTAAAGTATGCTTGGTATCCTGGGTGTACTCCAGATCCTTAGCCTTATACAAGTATTGATTATTCATTTTAATAGAATCTGAAAACAAAAAACCTCAAACATAAAGTGTATGATACCAAATTTAAAATATTTAATGATTCAGAAGACATTTCCATATCTTACAGGGTCTTATAGGTCAGCATTGTTTTCAAGATTAACATGTAATAGTGGAAGGACTAATTCATGCAGGTTTGCTTGATTTTCTAAAAAAAAGTTGAATCTACTATGGTAATATTTAAATACACTGTTTATCTTAGAATTTTCTTTACTTGGATACAGTGGGGTGTTATATAAATTATAAACATTTAAAACTAAAATTCTAATATTTATATAAATATTTTAACCTGTAAGTAGTGGGCATTTGAAAAAATGGTTATATACATGAACTGGTTTTGGTTAATGACTGAACATAGTGCGTATTTTTTTTTCTAAATTGCTCATAAGGCATAATGGTAATTAATTGGTTATGTATAATGCTTACTCTTTTTAGTTCAAATTAATATATGTGTTTCAGTATATTGTATTGTTATTCACTGCTTATCATGTATTTATATAGCACTTAGAATATACATAGCTTTTGGGAGATCCAGTAAATATTTGTTGAGTAAATAGAATTCAGTGCTCTTTATTTTTGAGGTGAGATACAGTCTGTTATGTAGGTAGGTTTCATGTTTGACTAGTTTTTACTTGCTGTCTCCAGCTAAACTTCACTCTGTTACCAGCACCTCCCTGTGCTGAAGCTGTGTCTTAGTGTTTTTTGTCCACTGTGCTTAGTACCTCTGGAGGCATGGTGCCGTTACCTGTAACTCCTAGTGCTCTGTGCAGATGGCTTTCAGTTTATGATTTCTCCTTGTTTCCTGGTACAGTTGCACCAACTCAGTTTTCGCCTGCATATTGTCGTGCTCAGCTCCCCATCACAGAGATAACAGATGCCAAGTTGCAGCTCGCTTAGCTGCTCTAAGGTCAGCCTTGGGAGTGGGAAGCCAGGACAAACATGGTACTTTCCAATTTATGAATGGCAGGGGACCCAGACCAGGGAATCCAGATCAGAGTGTTGATTCCTTTTCTCAGACTGGACATTTATCTAAGTTTTATACTATGTGGGATGGATGGAAAGAATTATAATAGAAACATTTTAGAAATCGTACTTGTTTTGCTTAGAGCCTTATGATACATACCAGAATTGATTTTGTTTTAATGGTACAGTCAGTTGTCATTGACTTAATATAGGTACTGTAAACAAATCTGCAAGTGTTTTAGTTCACTAAAAATTACACATTTATAACTGACTTACTAAATTTTTGCTTGATTTGGGAATAAGTACATAATGACATGTGCAAAATCATTTCCTGCTTTTTAATTGTTTTGAAGAAATTTAAGTATTTTCAAGACACCAA
Organism: Dolichotis patagonum; assembly: GCA_004027295.1. Taxonomy (NCBI): domain Eukaryota; kingdom Metazoa; phylum Chordata; class Mammalia; order Rodentia; family Caviidae; genus Dolichotis; species Dolichotis patagonum. Next base: position 76,810 of record PVJX010001218.1, on the reverse strand, counting down.
GTGGTAGTTTTTAGTTATCATTAGCTACAAGTTGGTTTCATAAATAGTAACTGTGAGCTAATTTTCCTACAAGTGAGATATTGTTTAAATAATATGTGCTTCTATATTTACAAAGTAGAATCATGTGTAAAAAATGCTATATTTACTGTAGTAAGATGTTCTTGAAAAGTACCATAAAAGGTAAAGCATATTTATTTGCTTTACTTACAAAAAATAAAGCATGTTTTAAACACTTGAATAGGGCAAGCACTTAACATTTTAATTTTATTTTTATTTTTAATTTTATTTTTTTTATCAGTACCGGGGACCGAACTCACAACCACGCGCTTGCAAGGCAGGCGCTTATGCTGCTGAGCTAAATCCCCGGCCCCAGCATTTTTAAATATAGGGTTTTACAGATGTTTGTTATATTCATTACTATACTTTTCTCTGTGTTAGAAATATTCTCCAGTCAAAAGGCGGATATGATTTTAAAACAAACAATATTTTAAATACATGTAAGGACTTTGCTATTTAGAGCAATATCAGAGTAGATTCTTTTATAGAAGGAATCCTATTTTGATCCATATGTTTTGCAAATTCAGATTTTTACTCTGTTAAATACACACATACACAGATACATAGTCAAAAAATAAAGTTGGGCATACCTATAGCCACAGTTTGAAGATAGGTCATCCACCAGAATTTTATGAACTTCTCTTAAAATCTTAATCAGATTCTACTTCATTCTCATCATAATAGTCATAATCTGAAAGAGTAAGCATCAACAAGAAAAAATAATTTTTTATTTTTTACTAGTAGCAACAGGAGTGCTTCTGTGCTGTTTTCTCATAGCTTCGAGTCTGTCATGCCAGCTGGTGGATTTGCTATAAGGAGAAAGTCCTTGTGCTTTACATAGCTTTTGCATTTGCTCTGCTGTGCCCCTAGTCAGTTGTTCTCACTAAACCAAGGGAGAGCAGTTTGGAGGAAACTTGTCAAACAGGTTTGCCTTTCCATTTAGCAAGGGGAAAAAAGGCAGTGAAAGTTAGGGATAAGGTCAAGGGTGAAACTGGTTCAAGGAATATTAATGCTAATTACCAAGTCTGTTTTCTCCTGGTTTTGCAAATATCTTGTAGATTCTTATGCCTGTATGGATTAATGGAGATGAAATGGGGGCGAGGGGAACTCAAAAGGGAATAAGAACAAGATAGGGGGAGAGAAAAGGAAAAACAGTAGCGGAGGGGAAGGAAAAAAAAAACTCGAGAAAAAAGACAGCATCAGCATTTCATTGTCCTAGTTGGGCTTTGTGTAAGTGGGGTATATCATACCAGGAAACTGTCTTATTGATCTAGGGATGAGCAATTAAAACAAATTCCTGCATCCAAAATAGGGCCACTATCTAGGCAGGAGCAAAGATTACTAGCAGTATTGGTGAGAAAATGTAGTTAGCTTCTCTGATGCCAACCTTGTCTGAGAAATACTCATTTTCCTCTAAACAGTATTGTTATATTTGTATAATACTTTCTGTGGCTTGTCAATCTAACACATACATTCTATCATTTTATTCTTATTCTGCCTCTGAACACTGTCTGATCTCTACTGGTGCTTTAGGGAGTATGAATTGTATTAGGAGAACAGGGTCCTTTAAGTCACTTCCCAGTGTCCCCAGGACAGTCCTGGAGGGGCTTAGTGTTAGGATCTGCAGTCCCAGTTCCTGTTGTTCATAGGAACATTCTTGAACTGCCACACACCACCTACCTAGTTTCCCCCAGGGTTGAGACCTTAACCCCATTGTCTGTCTTAGACCCTCTCCTCTGATCTCTATTTCCTGTTGACCTGCTGAGATTGCTGCCTGTCTCTGAGCCATCTGTAATTGCTCTTTATATGTTCTTTCAGTTATGCTTTTGCTTCCTTTATGTGCATTTGAACATAAGTCCACAAATCTGCAGTCTTCTGTCTCTATCATCACTGCTTCTGTGAGGTGATTCAAACTTGTGGAACAGATTTTTATTTATAAATAGATAATCTGGAGTTGGCTGTGGTTTCTCACCCACTACTCAAAAGCCCAGAGTCCACATTCATACCTTCCAAGCTTGCCCTGTCTATATCAGTTTTCCAGCGACATATTGGTGTTTACTTATCCTCTCCTTTGTCCCTTGTATCTAGTCTGGCCCCTAATTTGGTCCCTTTCTCATCAAGACCCCACCTATAGCCATTCTTCCTTGATACTTTCCATTTACCTTGTGCTGTCTTTGTGCAGTCCCTTGTCACTTGCCCTCTACTGCATTAATGCATCTTTCTGGCTTCTCTCCTCAGTCAGCTCTCCTTACTGCTGACCCACTTGTCTTCTATCAACTACACACCCTTTATTTTCACCATCTTTAGCCTGACCTTCAGAACTTTGCGTTGTCCAGCAGCATTCTGATCTGGTCACCCCGTTTATTTTCTACTCCCCTGCAGGCTTCCACAATCCCTTGGGCGTTTGTGTCACTATATTCTCCTCCTTGAAATATTCTTTGTCCCTTTCTGTACCTTCAGATTCTCATCTTTCAAGGTTTTGGCAGTCAAGTCTCACCTGTATTGCTTTCCAATTTCACATTTACTTGACTACTTTTGCATATATTGATGACAGTTTAACACTTAATTCTGTTCAAATCCTCCCCCTAAAGAGAAGGAGCTTATAGGAGGTGGAGTCTCCCTGTATGTCTCCCATAAACCACCCTTGACAAACAGTACTTAACGGGAGATAAGATACTCAAACATCAGGGAACGGAATCTGTGTTCTCACAAGGCAGGGAGGTGGGGAAGCCCCCCAGTTTCCTGTACATATATTGTTACTTTTTCCCTGTTGTTTCTCTCTCTGTCTCTCTCTGTCTCTCTCTCTCTCTCTCTCTCTGACACACACACACACACACACACTCTCCTACACATCATTCAAATTTAAAACATTCCCTCTTTTGCTTTGAAATGAAATGTTCTGTGTGGAGCAACACACACTGCACAGACTGCTGCTTTATGCAGTCACAGTGGAGAAGTCTGATCTGCCCAGTGGCTGTGGTGTGGTTTCATGGAACTCTGTATTACAAAATTAAAACTTGTAGTAGGGTTTTCTTTTAAATTCACCTGGGACTTCTAGTAGATAGCAGTGTGCTCACAGCTATTCTAGGTAAGGCTAATAAAAGGAAGCAGTAACAGCAGTGAAGTGTAGTTTCTATTTTGTGTTTACATAGTGGAGGAAAGCGTGGTTACACAGATGAGGAAGATGACTTCGGAAGCATTCTTAACTTCCTCCCTTGACTTTTGTAACAGTTTGTACAAAGCGCCAGCCCAGAAAGAGGATTGCTTTTCTTTCTCCGTGGTCAGTTCCTTCTTTGGTATTTGCCAAACAGCTTCTGGTTCAAAATGCCTCGCTTTCCATCTCTCTCTGCACAGGGTAGTGGGAGGTGGAATAGGAATAAAAGTACATGTTCAGAAATATCCTAAGGGGGAAAAAAGAATGGAAAGAAATGAAATCAGGAAAACTATCAATATGGAGTGGTGCTTGTTTGTGGTGTTTGCCAACTTTAGGTCATTCCTGAAAGCATCAAGAGGTGATTATTATGTTAAAGTTAGGCTTTCTCCGAGCTTACGATTTGGCATGTGCTTTTTCTTTCTTTGGATTTCTAGACTGTGCACAGTGCTCAGAATCCAGCTCTGCTGACTTCCTGCACTCCTTTCTTGCTTTCTCTCCCCTGCTGCCCCGTACCTGTCCTGGAGATAAGGTTTGTGGGCTTCTGAGGAACTTTGAGTCCAGATCCTGGTGACTGACTTTGAGTGGGCATGGAAGCAAGGAGGTGGACAGGAATTTAGAGAGGATAGGGCTGCTTTTTAATATCATTCTGTATAGTAGTTGTCTAACCCATTTCTGAGCCCTAAATATTTTCTACTTTTTACTATTTTGCCAGTAAAAAATATCTTAAAAGTAATTGTACTCGTACTCCTACCCTTCTCCTGTCCAGAGGAGATAGAAAGACAAACAATTTGAACTAGATATGTTGATTTCCTGGAGATTAGTACAATGACTGTAACATTTAAGAACTAATTCAGCCATTGGTTCAACAAGCAGCCTATCATATGTAATAGAACTCTCTCTGATTTACAGCCACAATGCACGCAATTCTTTTACAGTATAAATATTTAAGGGTTTTATAGTATAAAGTTTAAAGAAGGTCATCACTAAGGCTTTTCCAAGACTCTGCTTTGATTTATGTCCTCCAGAATTTGAGGAAAAGTTGAACTATTACGTGACACATGGCAGCGAGAGCCTTGGAGAGTCTTTGTAGAGTCCAGGTGAGAGATACTGGATGGGAACTCAGGAAACCTGAGTGCTAGTTTCATCTCTGCCAGTGAGTAACTATGAACTGGTTATGTGATGCTAGGTAATCACTCCCTAGAGATTTGTCGCTTTCTCTTCACGTAAGAGGACTTGGACTCAGTAATATTTAAATTGGAAATTTACATTTTTATTGGTGTAGATTTTTATTGATACTAATAGGGTATTCAGGGGGAATTGCATCATGTCTTTCTGCAGAATCTACCAAAATCTTTTTCTTCTGGGGTTTAATATTACTTTGATGGTTTAAAATCTAATAGTCTGTAACACACTTCTCATGGTGATTGTCCTGGAATTTTATGAGACAATGGGAGGTTTGTTATTTGTGCACTGGTAAGGACTTTTAAGGAATTGAATAGGGCAATACCTGAAATTTTTTTACTGTTAATATTTAACCAGATATTTTTGGCCCTAAAACATGTCTGTGACATTACATGGAACCTTATTATGTGACTTAGTGAAGTTAGTGTAGATCATGTTAAAAATTCATCCAGTGCTCCAAAAGAAAGGATATTCTTAGTGAGTTGATGAAACAATCCCATCATTCATATACATATACATATATAATATATTCATATATATGTATATGTATATAAATATATGTTTGGTGAACATTGTACATTTCTGTGACCTTAAGAATTTTGTACAATGACATATTAAATAGTAGCTACTTGCACTCGTGGAAGGGTTTCAGTGGGGAATATGAAGATTTTATCTGAATCCCTCCAAATTCACTGCTGTATCTCAATGTCTCAGTGAAAGAGATGTAAAAAAGTTAAAACGTAGCATTTTAAGACATGTAGCATCAGTTTTTTAAAGAAAGCATACACCTGTCAGAATTGTAAGCCTCATCTTGCTTCCTGGCTGCTGAAGCTTTCCTCACTTGTTAAAAGATGAGTTCAGATTGGAAACAAAGGATTTCCATGTTGTTTGCTGAATGTTGATCATGTGAGGCAGCCAGATGTTTGGAGATGGAGAGAGATGGTACCATGATTGTCTTAGAGAACTGCAGAAAAAGAAACACCTTATGCTGCATTTTAAAACTAGAAATGTGATAAAGACTTAAAGTACTTTAAAGCACCATTTTCTTTATTAAAAGGAAAATTACATTCTTTTAAATTGCAAGCCTTTATCCTCATCAGTGATTCTCAGAACATAGTACTTGATCCATAGCACCTGCATCACTTGTTAGGAATGCAGATTCTTGGGCCCTTCCTGGATCTGCAGAATCAGCAGCTCAGGGTGCACCCAGCAGTCCATGGCTTAGCAAGCCAGCCATCAGCGTGCGTTTGATGTGTGTTACTTTTGAGACGTACTCCTCTGTGATGCCAAGTATGCAGTCAGTTCATTTGCACATGGGACGAACAGTTTCCGATCATATTAAAGATGAAAGGAAATTTCTGCTTACATTTCAATGTGCTTTTCTGGTTGACACTTTCCTGATTAATTTTCTAACCTAAACTCAAGGTTTGTATTTTTACTTAAATTGCTTACTTAGGTGTTGCTATGGTTTAGATCTAAAATGTCCCCAAAAGTCTGATGTGTTTGGAAGGTGATTGGCTCATAGGGGCCGTGTATTCCAGTGGAGTCTTCTATAGCTGTTTATGATGTTAGAAGGTGGAACCTGGTTGGAGGTGGGTCATTGGAACTGTGATCTGGAAGGGTGTGGTGTGTTCATGTCCCCAGCATCTCCCCTCTCTGTCTGGCTCCTGGCTGGCATGGGATGAGGACCTTTTTCTCCACCAGGCTCCTCTGCCAGGCTGTTTGTGCCTTGGAGCAGACTATGCACTGAAACTGTAAGCCAAAATAAACCACTCTTTTAAATTGTGGGCTCCTGCTATTTTGACTTAGCAGTGGGAAAGTAAGACAGGCATTTTTAGTTTAAGAACAACTTGAATTTGTTGCTTTTGTGTATTTTGCTACAGTATTGTCTAAGCATACTTGTATGATCACCCTTGGAGCATTGAAAAAAAAAAACACACACAAGATGCTTTAAGACCTGGGCCTCATCTCCAGAAATTCTGGTGTAATTGAACTATATTGGGAGTGGCAGGTTTTCAGGCATCTGTAGCTTTTAAAATCTCCTCAGGTGACAATAATGTGCCGCCAGCGTTGAACTGTAGCTCTATTTCTAAAGGTTGGCTTACCTACTACGTATTGATCCATTAAAAATTATGTATTAGATCTATTAAGTCTTTTCATTATTTTAAGCAAATTGTGCTTTGTATATGTATGATTAAAAAATGATTTGTGTTCCAAAGGTTTTTGTATTGTTGATTCTTTAACCATGTTTGTGATCATGTTTTATGAGTCTTTTACCTTTGACTTTACAAAATCCTGTCTTTTTAGAGGACTTTCACTCCATATAGTAGCAACATCCCGTGTCACCAAGGAGCTTATTTCAGAAATAATTTAGGGTCCCCATGCCAGACCTACTAAGCCCCAATTTGTATTTTAATAGTGTGCCTATAAAATTAGTGTTCATATTAAAGACTGTATCACATAAAGTTTAAAACCAAGATGATTTCATTTCTCTTTTTTCCTTTGTATCCCATTAATTTGTGAATACCATCGTATTGATTTCCTGAAACACTTTTGTTTTGCCATACTAGGGATTGAGCTCAGGAAATGCTGAGATATATCCCCCATCTATTCTAAAAATTTTGTCTCATCAGATGGGTCAGGCTGGGCTCAAGTATGCAATCCTCCTGCCTCAGCTTCCTGAGTCTATGATATTACAGGTTGGTGCTATCACACCTGGATAAAACCAATTCTTAAAACCAGTTTTTAGTGTTTTAGATTTTTAAGACTATAGATTTTGATAGCCTCACTTGGCAGGTGAAGAAGTTTAGGCCCAAAGAAACAATGACTTGAGCTAAATTAGAAAGGACATTGATTGTGGGATCTGTAGCTGAATGCCACTTCCATTTTTATTTTTTCTTTCAGGATAGGTCATGTAAAATGCCATATTTTCATAATTTAAACTACTTGAAATGTAAACTAGCCGAAAGGACAGTGCTTAGGTTACTAAATATGACACATCCAAACCCCCCAAATTTAAATATTCATTGACAGTTATTTTAATTATGCATCTAAATTGACCCTGATAAAGTTTACTAACAGACTAATAGGTCACACTGGTTCATAAAATACTAAAGCTTTATTCTTGTGCCCTTGAGAGGCTGTAGGTATTTTGTAATAAGAAATATTAAAATTGTGTTTGGGGATTACTTAATGGTTGCCTCTGTTTTCCTTGGTATTCAAAGCTGTATGTTATGCTTTTCTGAATCTCTAGAATAGTTGCACTTTAACTCAGATCTTGATAGTTTAGAGCCACATCTCCCTCACTGTATTTTTCTTATTGCACCTGTGTGTTAAGTACTAGGAGAATTGCACAGAAATCTCCAGCTTTTTAAAAATGCAGGTTGGGTTTCTCCCCAAATAACAGCTAATCTACTGAGACCTTGGGATCTGCATTTTTAGAAAGCACGTAAGTTGAGTCTTCTGGGCCCTAAAATTTGAGGGTCTCTTCATTAGGTGATTAAATTTGAGTTTTAAATAGTTAAATTTAATCACCCTCACTAAGCATTAATTGGCCACATGGTGCTGAGTGCAGCGGCTCTTGATAGCAGTATTATTCTAGTTTCCTGTATAGTCTTAATCTTGCCTTCCCACCTGATGATGTAGAGAAACTCCCCAGGTGACAGGAGCCAGCTCCCACTGATAAGAAACAGGTTTGAGTTTCCCATTACAGCTTTACCACCTGTACCTCAGATGGCAGAAAGGAGATAAGTGCAGGAACTGTAATTGTAGTGAAAGTGGTAAGCGGCTAGCCTCAGCTACTACAAAGACAGCAATAACAGCAGCATTCTTTATAACCTCTTCTTCAAGAGTAGGGTTTGGAAGACCCTTGTGGCATTAATCAAACTCCCATGTTCAGAAGATTATGTTTTGAATGGTTCATGAATGGTCCGTTTCCTTCAGTATTTTCCTTGTGTAAAGAAATGTCTACCTGTGTTCTAATGGAGAGATTTATATTAACATAATTTTCCATAATAGAGCAAGTTAGTAAAAGGAATATAAACAGTATAAATAGAATGTTTTCCCTTAAGTACTTTCAGATGATTTTTTATTTGACAAAAACAACATTTTTAAAAGACAAAATTAGTACCTAAGAAATTTTGACCAACAGTTTCCAACTGTGAGCCTTGGATAAGTTTATTGTGTTAAATTTATGAAATGGAAGTCTTCTTCTTTATATTCAATATTTTTAAGTTTTACATCTGCAGCTAAACCGTGCATGTCCATGCAAATTTATTTAATTTTCCTGAATGAATAAAAATCATTAGAAAAGTAATAGATTTTGAAAATCTGAGGTTATGTGTCTTCATTTATTAACTGCTATAGTCATTCTCAGTTTTAAGAGTGTACAGTTATTACCCAGATTACAGCCTAGTTAAGGGAACCGGACTTTTTGTTTTCCTTTGGTTTTTGGTGGTGGGAATCAACTCACAGCAAGCAGCCTTAATTTTCTAGATTACCCCTTCTCTCCCCACTACAAGTCAAGAGGTTCTGTTCTGCAGTGTGACCTTAGGAACTCCTTGCTTTTATTCTTCTTGGAAATAGCCAGTCATAATTAACTTTACATCATTAACTTGACTTACTTGTCCCATTGGAACTACTGTTCTTGCCTTTGCGTGATGTCTCAGTTTAAATGAAATCAGGCTCTTAAAATCTGTCACGAAGCAAAGGTACAGATAGGTGACTAACTTTCCCTGCTTTGCCCAAGACTTTCCCAGCTACACTACTAAAACTCGCGTAGCCTGGGAACTCCCTGAGTTCTCCGCAAACCAGGGTGGTTGGTCCCCCTGCTGTTGTGAAAAGTGAAACCTGTAAGGGCATCAGTTAGAAGAAGCACTTCTGTTTCAGTCTCCTTGTGTACTAGAACCCATGTGTGACTCAAGCCAGCCATTAGCGGGGGGAGAAATGCTGTCTGATCTTTTTGGCTGGGAGCCAGGCTAAAGCCCACTGGTTCCTGAACGAGAGGGGAACGGGTGGCACTGCTGTCTTCTCTCTGCCTCTCTGTGGCATCCAGCAAGTCCCAGCTGCCAGTTCGCTTTCATGTTGTTGCTGTCCTTGATTGTAATGGTGATTCTCTCAGTCACCAGTGCCAGTGCTCCTGTGAGTGTGGGAGTTGTCTAGAGACAAAGACCCTGAGACTCAAGGGCTGGCGGCAGGGAAAGCGCTGCTGGGCTCACCGCTGTCCTCTTCTACTGCACTGTTTCAGCCCAAAAACTTACTTTCTGGTCCAAGTGTACAACTAACTGCAGTGCTTCAAGGTGTATGTTACTGATATTTTTTTGTTTTAAAGAATGGGAAAGTTTATTGGAGAAAAGGAATGGGGAATAGGAATAACTCCTGAGAGACAGGAGGGGGTCCTGAATGGGTAACCACCTGACTTAGGATTTTGTTTCAAAGTAAGGCAAGTGGTGGTAGTTAGAGGGTTCAGTTGTTTAAGGTTAAGGGGAAAGAAAATGGATCTCTTAATGGAGGTGTGGGGGATCATCTGGAGGACTCTCCTTGAACAAAGAGCAGTCACCTCCGTTTTGGTTAAACCTGGCCCTATCTCCATGTACTTGAATGTACAGAGCTGGCTAAGCCATTTCCTTTCCCCTTCAATTGGCTCTTAGCAATGTAAGTAGGGCTGGCTGAGGTGCTGATGCCTAATCTTTGAAGACAGGTGACAGTTGCTGTTTCCCACCCGTACTCCCTAAACGTGGTTAAACCAGCAGATGCAGGACTTCTGCTCCAGGGCTGTCAACTGGGTTCCAGCCTCAGACATAAGAGGCTATATGCTTCCCAGGGCACAGAAGTTTACACATCAGCACTGAAGCACTGCCTCCTAAACATTAAATGCTACCTCAATTGTGTTATGCAGGTTGGTCTTTCTGCAAGTCCGCCTCTGCATATTGCCAGGTGCTTTCAGTTCTCCTACTTAGCCCAGCTCAGTCTCCTGTGTTCTCACAGTCACTCCTGAAGCTACACCCTCCTTGACGAATTAATAAAATCTAGGTTAGGCCATGGGTTGAGGTTGTTTTGATTATCCTTTATCCTAGCTGGACTTAGGAACCCTTGGCTCCTATAACTATAAATATGTCTAGGTATCTGTATTCTTGCCATGGCTTATACTAGAAGTGATAGATTGGAATTAACTTGCTAGAATTTCAATAACTTTTCCTTGGGATTACAAATGTAAACTTCCCGGACCACAGAGAGGTTGGGGAAGGGATCTCTGTAGTTTAGGTACATGTAATTAATTGACATACAACCTGGTTCAAAATCAGTTTCAGTCATTTTATTATTTGTTGAGCAATTACTACTTGGTAAGGCAATGAAAAAAAAGTTACCAGGTTTTACTAACATTTCTATGCTACAGGGCTTAATTTGCACCGGGGGAAGATGGGAATTTTTTTTTTAAATTTATGTTTACTTAAAAGCACTAGTAGTGATATCTAATTGATATTTATTTTCCTGGATTTATATTTATTTATTCTTTGTTTTACTAGATGGCCTTTTTCCAAGGTTTACTAGTAGAGTGTGTTGAAGAGAGATGATGTTTTTAAACAGTTTGGTATATAAAGGTTGACTGCTGGTGGTGATTCTGATTGGTACATTTAATTGCTTTTCTGTTGAACTGCCCATGCAATACTAAATACCAAGGAAGCTTAATTCTGTAGAACCTGTGCTGTTCGGCTATCAAGGGTCAATAATCTGCTTTGGACTGAATCATCCATTTTTTTTAAACAGCCCAGTTTACATGCTATATTTTTATGTTTTTTTGTGTAGTTTATTTTCTTGTCATTAAAATTTTTTTCAGGTTACTTTAGATGTAAATAATATGGGCTAACATAATAATGGTACAGTTATGTGACAATACAAAATCATTTTCTTATGTGATTATAATTAAGTAATATATAATTATATAATTGTAAAACCTTAAGATAAATACTATGGGATGCTCACATAATACCTTTCAAAAATTAATGAACTGTATGTTATAGAGCAGTTTTGGTTTCAGAACAGAATATGTATGTGTTAAGTGGGACTCATTTTGACCTATTAGTCTGTTTTCTATGAAGAAAATCCTGTTATTCTCAGTATATCCTAATTGTGTTTTCTTCTTTCTAATCTTTATATACCTCATTTATTTTCTATTATATGCTTGAATATTCAGAATTATGTTAAGTGATAGATATCAGAAAGAAAATTTTTTTTTTTTGGTACCGAGAATCGAACTCACGACCTCGCATGTGCCAGGCAGAAGCTTAGGCCACTGATCTAAATCCCCAGCCCAGAAAGGAATTTTTATGCTGGCCCTAGCACTGTAGGCTAGAAAACCATTAATAGGAGTAGTTATGCTTTAGTTGATTGCTTGGATGATACTGCATTCAAAACTCCCTCGAACCCTGTTCTAACGTAATTATGAAAGAAACTTTGTTTGTTTTAACCTTATTTATAAAAATGTTATTCTTGGTATTTAAAATGTCATTTACTGAAAATGAGTTCTGAAATATTCCTGTATTATTAGTCCCAGTGTATACACAGCTGATGCTTATTTGGGTGTTTTGATGAACGTAAAATTCTAAGTGCTCATATGTGGTTAAGACTTTTTCTTTTTGGTGGTGCTGGGGATCAAACCCAGGTCATTATGCATGCAAGACAAGAACTGTACTACTTAGCCACATGGATAAGACATTTTGGGTCCATATCCTATTTTGTAAATAATCCCCTAATTTAGGTTTAAAAGGAAACATTAAGCCACACACAGTGGTCCATGGCTGTAATGCCACCTGTTCAGTCCTGAGGCTGAGGTAGGAGATCCTAAGTTCACTGCAGGCTGGGCAACTTGTAAGAACCTGTCTTAAAACAAAATGGGTTCTGGGTGTGTCTAGAGCACTTGGCGAGCATGTGTGAGCCCCTGGTTTTAATCCCAGCACCACAAAAAGGCAATATTAAAATTAGAGTGTAATATCATATGTCATAGATCATTTTTTCAATAGACACACTAACATTCTGGACTAGCAAGAATCTACTAGTCATTCTTTACTTCGCCAAGATGGTGTTTATGATGTTTAAAGTGCTATTGTAATCTTACGTAATAAATTTTGTATTTGAGTAGAAAAATGATGAGCCTGTGAAAATAATATTTTTTTGTTGGTGGTGATCAGTATTGTTAGGTTTTCAGTGCAATAAGAAAGAAGATATAAAATAAATACAGCCTTTATTCTAAGGACGTGGAGAGAAGTCCATGACTATACACAGCCTGGCTTTCTCAGACCTGCACGTGGCATAGGGTACACATATAAATTCCGACCGGGGGTGGCGCTTAGGGTGGGCATTGATGATGTATAAGTTATTGACTGGGACTCCTTTCCGCGCCACTGGGAAAGGTGAACACAGCTTGGTCCCGCCTCTCAACTGCTCCGTCTTGCCTCCCACCGGTCCTACCTCCCACCGCAGCTTTCTAGAGCAAAACTCCTTCAAGACATTTGAATCAAGACCTCCAAATGATACAAAGAAAATATTGTAACTCCCAGCCTGCTGGAGGTCCGATACAGCAAGTTTGTGTACCCCAAAATTGAAGAGTGAAGTCTAAAGAGTAATGGAGGTTGAGAGTAGGAAGTTTTATTGAGGAAGAGATAGTTCCTGAGAGAAAGGAGGGAGCCCAGTTGGGTTGTCAGTGAGCCCTCTTCTCAAAGGGAGTTTTATAGAGCAAAATCATGAGGTGGGTACAACACGGCACAAAACTGTGATCAACCAATAAGATGACAAGTTTAGTCACTGAGGTAATGTTGATCCAATGGAGAATCAAGTCACATTGCGAATGTATATGGAAAAGAAATCAGGACCTTTTTGTAGAATAGATGAATTAGGAGGTCCTGGTCACCACTGATTTTTAGCTAGAATTTATTGGACCAGGTGTAATAAGCAATTACAGTATATTGCTTATCCCTTGAGGAGACATGCAGGCCTGGTCATTGTGTTTTTATCTTGAGACCTGGCCTTCAATGGATGCACCTCCTGCTACAGTTGTAGTGTATTCTTATCTGCACTAACTCCCTTGAGGGCCTAGTCCTGACTGCCTATAATATTTCTACCTAACTTAACTGATGATAATTGACATTTTTAGAAGGCTTTTTTTTTTTTTGCACAGGAATATTGGCATTTCTGAAGAGCAACTTTTGGAATGTGTAGAGAATCTATGTACTGTTAAAACCTTATTCTAATACAGTAGTCACTAGCTGCATACAACTAAAATAAAATTTATCTTTCAGTTCCACAGTTGTGCTCGCCATAGTTTACTTCTCAGTAGTCACACCTGTGTACGGGATGCCATTTGGACAGCAAGGGAATGTGTTTTCCTCATCACAGAAAGTTCTAGTGGACAGTGCTGTTCTAGAACATAAACACATGTTCACTATAAACAAAAGCGTTTTTTGTGATTACTTTTCTTTGTGATAATTACTAAAATGAAATAAGATTTAATGAAGTAAGATGAAGAAGAAACAGTGAAAGGATTTGTTTCCCTACTCCAAACTTATGTTTTGTTTCTAGTTATTTTTGATAACATAATGGTTTTAATTATGGCCACTTGGTTAGATATAAAACCCAGAGGGATCAGTAGTTTCCCACATTGGTCCAACATTAGGTATATCTTGGAGACAGGCAGTGGAAGACAGTAGCTGCTGGAATGCTTGTTTTTACACAGATCTCATCTCTGGGATTGATAGCATATCCATGTGAAATCTCTGATTTTTACTTGTTTTTTAGGACTGTAAGAAGGCTACATCAGAGAGACACATAAGCCAGTCATTATTGGAAATGCCTGGACCTGCTATTTCTCTTCCTTCATTGACCTTGAAATTGTAAACATTGCAGTAGAAACAATATAGTCTCCAGATTCGTTTATTCTTAAAACCCTTGTAACAATTCAGTTAACACTTAACATTATACATTTATAATGTGCATTTTATTTCTCCTGGCAGCAGAAAAGGGTTAAAAGCATCTTGATGTTGGAAAAATCCATCATTTGCCTGTTGGCTTTTTGGTTTTAGGTTGTTTACACCATTTGAATGTTGAGAAGATGTAGTTGTTGAAACTATATTTAGTTGGTGGGAATTAGAACAAGTATTAATACATAGTATAAGCAAAAATATGTGTCCTATTATTGATGTATATAAATCAAGTTTGCATTGTTCACTGAAGTGAAGGTACCTTGTGTTTGTACATGCAGTTGCATAGAGCTGGTCTCTATTTGCTATTTGTGGTTTAATTTAGAGTCTAAGTATTAATTATGTAGAGTAGGTTAGGGGTTGTTGCTCTCTGGTCCCTGTATGTAGGGTGTTTATTTCTGAAAGTACAATGGAGGACTACTTTACATGTACTAGATTAATGTGAAAAGATAGGAGAGATGTTAGCCAGTATATGGATATCCTCTGACTTGCTGTTGGCACCAGAGGTGAAGATTCAGCATAGGAAGCTTAGTCCAAGACATAATCATTCCTCAAGCCCTTCTTCAACATGTAGTTGAAGTTTTCTATTAAAGATTTCTTTCTTAAATAATGCTCTGAGATTCATCAACAGATTGGCATAAATTGCATAAATACAGCCTGCATAAATACCTGTGGTATTTATTTAGTAAAGAAGAAATGCATACTAAAGATCATTTTTTTGTAAGAGGGAAAGTGTTTTCTGTAGAATTAGTGAACTGCTACATAAATGAATTAGTTTCTAAAGTATACTCCCTTTGGTGTACTTTGGTGAAATTTTGGAACATAATTCAGAAATAAAACACTTTAAAGAAGAGACATGTGCTCATATACTTGGAAATTCAAACCTAGGTTCTTCTTGGAATGAACACTGATATTCAATTAAGAGATAAAGAAATGTTTTGTATTTTTCATAGATATATTGGAAGAAGAGATAACCATGTGTCTGTAATCCACTTTCTAGAAATTTTACTTTACATCTTAAAATTATCAGTGTAATTATATACTCCCACACTGATCCATTTTTAATATATTTCATTATATGTTAACTTTGCTTTTTATCTGTATTTAAGTAGTTTAACTTTCAAAAGTAAAGGTTTAATTAGAACACATGTTAGAGTAATTTCTAAAAGTGTTGGATCATCGGCGTAGTAGAGGCTTGGGATTGTTTTGAGTGATCACTGTTGTGTTCTATTGTATTCTGTTTTAAGTCGTTTTCTGGTTGTCATTACAGCTATGAAGTCTTACACTCTGTATTTCTTGCTCCTGTGGAGTGCTGTTGGGATAGCCAGGGCTGCCAAAATCATCATCGTGCCGCCAATTATGTTTGAAAGCCATATGTACATTTTCAAGACTCTGGCCACAGCATTGCACGAGAGAGGCCACCACACAGTGTTCCTCTTCTCGGAAGGCAGAGATATCGCCCCTTCTAATCATTACAGCCTCCAGCGCTACCCAGGGATCTTCAACAGCACCACCTCGGACGCTTTCATGCAGTCCAAAATGCGCAATATTTTTTCTGGGAGATTGACAGCCATCGAACTGTTTGACATACTGGATCATTACACCAAGAACTGTGACATGATTGTTGGCAACCAAGCCCTCATCCAGAATCTGAAAAAAGAAAAGTTTGACCTGCTGCTGGTGGACCCGAATGACATGTGTGGATTTGTGATAGCTCATCTCTTAGGGGTTAAATATGCTGTATTCTCAACTGGCCTTTGGTATCCTGCCGAAGTGGGGGCTCCTGCCCCTTTAGCCTATGTCCCAGAGTTTAACTCACTCCTCACAGATCGCATGAACTTGCTGCAAAGGATGAAAAATACCGGCGTTTACCTCATTTCCAGAATAGGAGTCAGCTTTCTGGTTCTTCCCAAATATGAAAGGATAATGCAGAAGCACAAGCTGGTGCCGGAGAAGTCCATGTACGACCTGGTCCACGGCTCCAGCCTGTGGATGCTGTGCACGGACGTGGCGCTTGAGTTTCCAAGACCCACTCTGCCTAACGTCGTTTACGTTGGAGGGATCCTGACCAAGCCAGCCAGCCCACTGCCAGAAGTAAGGTTTGCTGAAATCTTGGGTCATTTTTTTCTTTTTTTTAATATGAGGCTTAGTTTTGGTTTTTGGAAGAAACCAAAACTGGAGTGATTATTTCCTATCTAAGGCTACTGTGAGAAGCAGCTAGGACACAGAGCCTCCCAGTTGCTTTAGTTCAGAGTTCTTACACTGCCTGGAATATATCCTTATCCTGAATGAGTTTCCATCATACTAGGAGGTCGTCCTGACAGATGACCAATAGCCTGGCTGGGAGATAGATTTTTGATTAAGTAGTAACTATAGTACTCGAGAAGAATCTAGTTAGATGGTTAGTTTTAATAAGTATAATTGATTTGGCTTTTAATTGAACACAGTTCTCTCTTCTCTCCTCAAATAGCACAATCACAGGTTTCTCTGTTGTGTAAGTTCAAATAAATATATAAATATATAAATACATAAATTGAGTTAAAAAAGGTTCTTTGGGAAGTTTAAACCATTAGCAAGTTTATGTCTAAGGATGGAAATGTAGCAATACATTAAATAGGAATCCAACTAATTTAAATTAGTGAGTGAATGTTACTGTTTACAAGAAATTATGAACCTAATACAATTTTAAAGACAGAATTAATCACTTCGAGAAAATCTGTTCCCTGTCAAATCTCACTTCTTTTTTGCTGATAGAACTAACTCTTTTACTCTTCTGTTCTGCGTCCTAGCTAGGTTTCAATCGGGTATCCTAAACTAGTAGGAGGTATACCCATAATTAGTGTAGTGGGTTTTCCCACCTCATGTTGATGCTGTTAAATGGAAGCTTAGGGCTGCTGGCAGCATTTTCTTTATTGAAACTATTTCTATTTTCACCTCTGGGTACTACATATGAATAAGTTTGTCAGGGTCTTGATGGGTGAGTAGTAAATCAAGGATTTCTCCTATAAATATCAGATAAGGACAGTCTATGGCAGAATTTTCTCATTGGGTAATTAGGTGATTGAGATGTCTGACCCACAGACTTTTTCTGATACAACAATCAGTTGTACTTACGCTTTGTTACAGTCCAGGTAATGTGGACAGGCAGACATGGCCAGACACATTTTAAACTGATGCAGCCACCAGATGCCACTGCCAGACGGCGCAGTTGCACTCTGTGATAGCTGTACAGGACATGGATTCACCTCAGTTTATCTCAGCCACTCAGGAATTTATCCAAGTCCAATTGGAATCCTTAAATATTCTCTGCCACAGTCACTTCGTGATGCATTACTGTCCTTCCTCAAGGCAGCTAATGTCAAATTTTAGTAGAAGCAGTTTCTAAAGGATTAAACAAGTCTGTCTTTAGCCTGATGTGGTCGTTTATCTTTACTCAGAAAGATCGGAGCCCCCTGCTGGTCCTTGCAGTGGTGGTTCTGGTGCTGTCTGTCTTGAACCACAGTTGAAAAGGGATCCACATAAAACGGAGTGTTTCCATGTCTTTTTCCTCCTCCAGTTCCTGTACAGTTTTCTGAGTTGCAACAATTTGAAAAGCACATTATACATGTAGATTAACACTTCATTGTGTTTTTTATACTTTATTAAAATGAATAGCTTGCAGAAAAAAAAAAATTTCCCTGCTGTCCGTGATCGCCTTCTCTCCCGTGGATCCCTCTGCTGACTCTCCCTATTTTGTTTTACTTTACTGTTATGTTTTTTTTTTTTTTTCTGGGAGGCGACTCGGGTCTCACTGTGTGGTCCATTCTAGTTTCAAGCTAGTCATTCTCCTGCCTCAGCCTTCTGCGTGCTGCAGGGATGGCAGGCTTTTGCCACCATACTCGGCTTCAAAATATTTTTGATGTGCCGAGAGTTTACTTTTGACACTGGCTTGAGCTGTTCTGTGTATTTCCCTATTATTTTTCGTCTAGGTTTTCTGCAATGATTCTGTTGAAAATGTCCTTTTTTATTTGCCATAATTACATTGTCTCTTAGTTGAGTCACACACTTAGACATACATATGGCACATATGCACCGTGTGTTTGTGTTAGATATAGTATGATGACACAGATAAACATAGTATTAGCATCGAAAGTTTTGGATTCGAAGTGTGAGGAGCAGTTTTATTTTAGTATATTGTCTGTAGTTCCTGAGTAAGGTGTGTTTTGAAGAACAATGTCTTACTCTTTGAGATATTCCTTATTTATATGCTCAGGAATACACATTTATGCTGATATTGTCGTAGTAGATTTATCAGAGATAATAACACCTGTGCCCTAGGGTTCTAAAAGTTAATGACTTTCTCCAGTGCTGTATTATTTACGAGCCATAGCATAGTTACAAGGAATAGTTGTGTTACTAAAACAAGAGGACCCGGTAAGTAGCAGTGGAGAACATGTGATTCACTAATAATAACTTAATTGTTCATTGCCTCAGTATCTTGCACTGGGAATGGACTAAGTTTTCCAGAAATGATTTGACCCTGAAATTTTAATTTCACTACCTGGATGACAGGTAAAGAAAACTTGCAAAAGACATTTTTTTTTTTTCAGAATCTTTCTAGTGTTTAAGTCTGATGAAACCATAGATGCCATTTAGATCAGCTCTGTTTATTTACACTTTCTTCCTTCTGAATACACAGAATGGATGTAGTCCATGCTTTTTGTCACAGAGCAGATAGAAAGAATTTGAGTGACTCTTCAAAGGCCACAGAGTATGTAGCAGAGCGAGGTGTCTCTTGGGATGCTTTGCTGTTGATTAGTTTATTGAGATGCCTGCAGCTCTTGCTAATCGTTTTAGTCATTTATACTCTTGGTTGTGAACAAAACTGTAGAGACAGCAGTTTATTCTAAACTTACTTAATAAACCAGAGATGATGAAAACTGAAGACAAGAGTCAGATGGACTCTGATATTTTAGAGATTTGCAAATAGAAATCAGCCCTGTTCCCAATGCTCTTGATGACTATGCATTGGGTTGCCTTGGAGGGAGTAAATCGTGTGCCTCAATAATAGAGTTGTTTTAAAACACATGTTAGCAATCTCCCTGGGGGAGCCACCTCTCACAGTCACCTTGCTGTCACCTTACCTGACTGCCTGCAGCAGGAACCCTGCAACATGTGAATTCAAGGGGAAGAGATTTGAGTTGGATCCCATCTATTCAGTGGTTTATCTACTTTGTCACTGCAGGATTGCAGGTCAGTAGAGAACAAAGATTCAGTTTTGTTTAAAAGTTTGCTTTGGCCAAGAAGGAGTCTATTTGAATAGATTCTTGAAATATTAATTGCGAATGAAGTAATGACTTCCAATACAGAGTGATCATAGGTTTAGTAGTTTTATTCGTGTGTAATAGTAGTAATACCACACAAGCATAATGCTGTACGTACTTACTTAGGGAGTCTGTCAGCTATTACAATTAGAATGATTCATGTGATAATTTTTAGATGATTTCCCTTTGGCTGACACACTGTGCTGCCACTTTCCAGTTCTACAGCACTGAACACTCAACAGATTGTGTCTTTGCTCTTGGTTTTCACATGGCATTCTTCCCGACTAGGATGTGGTCACCTCCAAGTGTGAATGAAATCCTGCTTACTCAATTTTGTACCTTGTGTGCTTGAAAAATAGTAGACACTCAATAAAAATTTAATATTAAGCAAACTATATCAAATAGAAATAGTTGCCAAAATTAGTTGATTTAACTAATATAATAATGTTGTTAATATTACATCCATAATATTATAACCATTAACCATTAATGTCAGTAATATTGTAATCATTGTTGCAAATTTATGTTCACATTCCATCCCAGCCGTAAATCAACCAGAATTCCAGGGTTGGTTTATTATGATGTATTAGAATAACTCTGTTACTGATACTGAGTTGAGGAGATAATAATCATACATCACCCAACTGGCTAACTAAAACAGCCTCTGTTCCAAATACGTTTGTGAACACAGATAGTAGTGAAGGACAGGCCAACTATTGCTATCGTGAAAGGAGATTTTCTGGGAACTTGACAGTTTATCGACAGTGAAAGAATCGTAAGGGTGTCCTTACCAGTCATGGGAAAAGGCAGTGTTAAGAAAAGAGATAAAAAAGTGATAAGACAGATCATGGGCTCAGGGACAGGGTCATGACATCCATTCTGTTGTTCCTTTTATTTCATGTGCCAGAACTTGCTCAGAGAAAGAATTCTTGGGGAAAATGAGAAGGAAAAGCAAAAAAATTGAATAGATTAGCCACCTGTGCTGAGACCAGATTATTAGAAGAATGCGACCATACAATGAAACAGTGGCTGCCCGTAGTTACTGTTCATTGCTTCATGCTGAAGCCAGTACTTCCAGTTACACATGGAGACTGAAAGTGGATTTCACCACTAATGAATGAAGCATCTGGCTAGGATATGGCACCAGAGTCCTTGGGGCAAAAACGCTTGATCCAGGTTTACAGCAGATGTGGACAATATTTTAGGCTGTTTTAATAATATGATACACTCACAACTTGTGTTGAATTTAAAGATTGAGATGGGAGTATAACCATTGTAGCATATTGATTAAGATGCTACTTCTTAAGTCAGTATCATTTAATTGAAATGTATATCCTCATGCTGGGCTAGTGGCATACCCCTGTAATCCCTGCACTCAGGAGGAGAGGCAAAAAGATTAGTGAGAGGTGGAGACTGGCCTGGACTACATAGTGAGATCCTGTCTCAAAAGACCAAAAAGAAAAGAAATCTATGTCTTCCATATTTGAGTTTTTATTTTGAATATCGTCACTCAAAAAGACCTTTTGTGGGGGCTGGGGATTTAGCTTAGTGGCATAAGCTCCTGCCTGGCAAGTGCAAGGCTGTGAGTTCAATCCCTGGTACCAAAAAAAAAAAAAAAAAAAAAGACCTTTTCTGGAATATTTCTGTCTATATAGAACTACAGTGCTATGTTGGTCTATTTGGTGATCAGAAAATCAACTGACGTTTAGAAGAGACTAATTTAATCTCATTCACTGATTCAGAGTGCAGGTCTTCACAACATAGTAGTTGGATCAAAATGATAGTCTTTATGAGAACTCATTTATGTCATGTTTTGCAGTTTTGTGGTTGATAGTACATTTTGTCTTTATTTTCTGCTGAGAAACAGGCTACCTGCTAGTGAATCTATCCAGGAAGTACTAAAGCAGCACTGTTTGGATCATCAGTAAACTGTGGTTTTATTCACTAGTGTGGTAGTTTTCTGACCAACATTGTGATTTAAGTAACTTATCTGTTGCTTCAAAAGCATTGTGAACTTAAACCTATTTCCTGATACGATAAGAAAACCAAATGTAAGACCAGAATAAATGAACTTGTTTATTATAATAGTGCAAGGGTGAAATGAACCCTTCACCCCCTCCACAGCTGTCTTTAAAGCTTTAATATAACCTTGAGAATTGTTCATTCAGGCATTAATTCAAACACTGGCAATGTCAAGAGAAATATTACTACAAATGACAATTTTCACAACTAAATTGCTGTTGGCACCACTTCTTTAGTATATTTTTCTCAAATACTCTCGTTCCAAGCCAGATCATTCTGCTTTTGAAATTAAAGTCATTACTGCCAAGGAGTGTGCTAAAGCCGTGCCTGCTGGATTCTGACAGAGAGAATAGGATGAACCTAAGCTTGTGAAGGATTGGTGGGATCACTGCTGAAGACAAACTTCTTTGTACTTTTATGAAATATTTTTTTCCAAATTTACAGGTATTGGACAGTATTTTGCAACTTATAAAAACTCGTGTTTTTCAGCCAATGCTCCTGACCTTCTTCTGTTTATGTGTGTGTAGGAGGTGCCTACTGGGCACCTTCATACTAAGCTGCATCCCCAGCCTTTTAAAATGTTTTATTTTGCCAGCTTTCCTTGATGTTTAAGTAATGTCACAATGATGTTAGGCCAGATATAAACGTTAAGGTAAATGGCTCTTACAGCCCTTAAGTTATATAATTTTGGCTCCAGGCTTATAACATTCCATCTTTCCCCAATCAGCATGTTCTAGTCAGCCAAGGGCAAATAGTCTGAAGGATCTTTACTATAGATCAGCTTCTTTAAGGGTTTTGGTAGATGGGAATCATGCCCATACCTGGTGGTGGTAATTGTTGCTCTTACTGTTACTGAAGAACTCTTTTAAGAGGACCAATAGTTATTGAACCACTGATGACTTCTTGTTTTCCACATGGCAAGTAAAAGAATGTTTTCAGGGTGTTGGGTGGAGGTACAGGATGGATGTGAGGAAGCGTCCATGGTTTTGCCTCCATTCATTCCAGAGCAGACCCTGGTACTTCTGCATCCATCTTGGGGATTGTATTTGTTCTCCCATCATTCTTTTTTTTTTTTTCACTGAAGCTGAAGAAAGATGACAGATGAGTGAAATATATGGTGCTTAACCTTCTGGAGTATCTTAGAAATGGGCAGAAATTTTTGTTGTCTCTTCTGGAGGGTAGACAGAAGAATTAATAGCTCCATGTACTTCGAAGTATGAATTAGCCCCAGAGGCATGGTCTGAAATCTTTTAGACCTTTAGTGGGAAAGCTGACACCACACCTGTCCATTTCCTTTTTCTGTGCTGCCCAAATCTGAGGGACCTAAGAGAAAACTCAAGGGAAATTCATGGCTGCCATCCTTCCAGCCATTGATTCTGTCTAGATTCTCCTCCATACTCAGACTCTGAGTCTAAGCAGCTCATTGTAAATGTCTAACCTAGACATGGTTAATAAAAATGTTTAATATTTTCTTAGAGTAGGGGTGCATAATCAGCAACCAACCCTGTCTGGATCTTGATTTCATCCTGCCTCTCTGCAGTATGTCCTTTGAATTTTCATTTATCGCTCTCATTAGAATTGTTTAATCAGCATCCAGTGATATTCAGGCCAAGGCATAATTATAGGCCACTTAGGTCTGGGATGCTCCTAGCAGCTTGTGCAAGTGGTCCTGTTCACCCAACAACCAGCTACCCTTCTTTTTGTTTTGTTTTTTGGTTTTTGAGACAGGGTCTCATCTCGCTACATAGTTAAGGCTGACCTTGAAGTCAGTATGTATCCCAGACTGGCCTTGAACTCGCAGTGATTCTCCTGCCTTAGACTCCTGAGTGCTGGGATTATAGGCATGACTCACCATGCCCAACAAGTACCAGCAATACTTTGAGAACCATTGACTTAGACTCACATAGTTCAGGTGAGCCAGAAATTTTAATTGCATTATATAATTTGTTTTACATGAGAAAGTTTGTTTCTGCTAACTACAGATTTTGTTTCAGAAAATTATTTTCAATGTACACTGAACTAAGAAATCTGTATGTATCAACACCTAGTCTTGGTTTCATTGTGTGTGCAGCTTACTACCTTACAGTCCCATTTTATAAAATTACATTGATGCTGTTGAATATCACCCTTTCATTATGACACAAATTTGAACAGAAGTTCCATGAGCAGCCATGTTAATGATAGGTAAGGGCCTCAGAACTAAGAACTTTGGACTCTTTTGTTTTTTATTCACCTCCTACCGTTTACTGTCAATTCTTTGTCAAGGAATATTTTTGTAAAGCAGAATTTATTACTATTTGTAGGAACCGTTTTTAGTAGGCGATCCAGGAATTCTGATTTTGTCAATGTAAATGTAGTTGGTTGATGAGTCGGTTAACAGCATCTATTCTAGAAAGTGTTATATGAGATAAAAGTGCTGTGAGATATGGGAGGAAGGAAAAACAGGCACATCTATAGTCTTTTGTACTTGAGAGAAGACTGTGTTGGGAGTGGTCATGAGAGCTGAGCAGTGGAGCACTGGCCTAGCATGCGTGAGGCCCTGGATTCCATCCCCACCACCACACACACAAAAGAACTTTACTGTGGTCGTTAACTTACAGTGTCGTATTTGCTATGGCTGGCTTTTGCCAGGGTGGCTTTCAGGAGAATTTAGATGCACTAGGGAAGCCTAATGCCATATTGAAGAGATTATTTATTTTCTTTTGATTAACTTCTGCTTGTTTTTCCCCTTTGGATGTCTAGTATAATAAAAGTAACCTGGTCAAAATAAGTTGACATGATTGTACATTTCATTGACTATAGCAGTAACTTAATAAATGTCTGTTTATTTGAATTCTTTTATATTCAGCTAGATTTCAGAAATATTTTTTAATAACAATATAAAAGATTTAATTTGTAGATCTTTAAGAAAAAACACTAGGTTCTTAAAAAAAAAACCTGGGTTCTGAAAATTTTTAAATCTTCTACAAAGAATAAGGAAGCAAGACTGCTAGCTGGGTCGTGTTTCACATTGTACCCACTTTTATGGCTAGTACTGTACTGTGTTGCATGGTGTGCAGCTTAATACTTACCTTTGGAACTAAGGTAGTCTCAAGTGGTGAAAGTATTGACCTTATGGGGAAATTTGATTTGGTTCTCATCCAGTTCAGTTCGTGGCTGGAATCGTGGAAAGAATTGAATTTGTGGGACAAGGTGCCATTTATTTATTTATTTATTTATTTATTTATATCTATCTATCTATATCTATACACACACACACACACATACATAAAACATATATATATATATATATATATATATATATATATAGTTTATTCTTTTAAAAACTTTGGAAAAACTCCATATATTTTAATATGTTTTTATGATAGAGAATTTGTAAGATTTTTGTAAAATGCTTACTTATAAAAGGTAGATCGAAAGTACAGAAAAATTCTTTTAAGTCTTTGAAAATTCGATTTCATTTTGGTAAGGTACAAATTTTAAAAATCCTTTTTCCTAAAAAAGTTAATTCCAATAAGTTTTAAGAAACTTGCTTGTGGATGAACTTCAAAGTGAGACTTATTCTTTATAGATTTTCAGAATAGAAGTTTATGATAGTTTTGAGTTCCTTTTCTTTTATGAAGCTATAAAAATTTGCATCATTTTCAACTACTTACAAGTGTTAGATGTATTATTGTTACAAAGGTAGAAATAAAAGGAATTTACTTATTATTAGATTCTGTAAACTTATTTTCAGTTGAATGCAAAAAAATTTTAATTTTTCCAAATATATATGGCCCCTGGTGTTTAAATGTAGATGATAGTTTGTCCCTCTAGATTTGTTTAGTAATCAGTTTAAAGTTTTTTTACAGTGTGATTTAATGGATACCATATGTTATATATTTAAGACCTGGTGTCAGCCACGTAAGCTATTTGGGTTAGAGCTATTGTGTATCTATCTTTGACAGAAATGACACGTGCTACATAGCTATTGACCTTATTCACATATTGTATATAATTAGTGCTTACATTGATAGCTTTAGTTTTTTTTAACTGAATAGAATCTCAAAAGTTTTATATCCAGCATTTGAGTACTTTAGTCACTGTCTTTAAAAAGTCAGTATTAGGCACTACTGGTCACTACCAGCTGAAGGCTTGCACAGCTGTGCATTTAGCATTTAATCATGCTAAGAATTGCTAATTAGAAAATCAAACCAGACAAAGCATACCCATTGAAGTTGATACAATACCATTTTTGTTTGAGAAACATAAATAAATAATCTTTAGGCATTAGTGGTTTTATTAATAAGCATTTGTGCTAGGTATGTAAAGCAGGCCATCTTTAACAAAATGTCTTAACCTACAAGGAATCATTTACGGATATCATCCTTTCATGGAATTCCAGAATCTCCAGAATTTTAAATTTGGCCAGCCTGAGTCAAAATCACCAAGTTTATATCTGGCCTTTCAACTTGTGTGCTTTTCCCTTTTTTTCTGCTCTGCTGCTTTTCAACAGCCACTCCCCCCTGCTTCCTTGCCCTTGATTGGAAGCCCGAGGCCAGGATCCTGGGAGGGAGAGCATCTTCACTCAGGCTTCGGGCTGCCCAGTGCTCTGAAACCACTGCTCCCCTACTCGTTTTCTTTTATTGAAGAAACAATCTTTTTCTAAATCTTGTATACAGTCAGCTGTAACAGCAGATGAAGACAAAAAAAACTTGTTCAATGCTATGTGTTAATGGCTGAGAGCAATGTATGTATTATCCTTCCCATAGTTAATATTTTATACTGAAATTGGAGTTCTGGTGTCTGTAATGTGTAAGTTAGAAAAGCCACCAGCAATAGCATAGTCAGGGCAGAAAGGTGACAGCTTCAAAGGTTTGGGCGCACTCTGGGAAGTTTTTTTGTCACAAAACTTTCCAGATACAAGTTTGCTGTTACTGTTTGTAAGAGGAGACAAATGCTACTACTTTTGTCCGTATAAAAAACATTTATTAAAGTATAATAGTCATTGAAATAATACACCCATATATATGTATATATGAAATAATACACCCATATATATATATATATAGAGAGAGAGAGAGAGAGAGAGAGAGAGAGAGTTAGAGTCTGCCAAAAAAAAATGCCTACACACATGAGTAGTTTGCTGTAGTAATGAATGTCTGGAAACTTATGTCCACTACTTTGAGTACCTGTTGTAATTGTGGAGGCTAAAGGTAACTTGTATTAATTTCATGATGTCTGAACAAATTTAGTTTTAAAATATTTATACAAATTTTTCTTTTCCTGGTGTACACATTTTTTGGTATCAGGTATCACGTCGTTCACTAAGATAAGAACCAAAGATCTAGAGTTTTAGTGCCATTTCTTTTAACTCCAACAACAGATATTTGTTTTGAAAGTCTTGATATAGGGAAAAGAAATTCCCGACCTACTAGATGTCTGATACGAGTTCGTGTTTGCTAAAATTGAAGAATAAATTTTAGGCACAATGGAGGTTAAGAGCAGAATACATTTACTGAGAGAAAGAAACCTTCTGTCAGAGAGAGAGACAGAAGGGGTCCTGAATGGGTTGCCAAAGACTGTCTTTTCTTGGAACTTTTATAGAGCAAAACCACGAAGTGAGATGGGTCCAAGGTAAGGAAAACATAAGAGCTTGCAGGGTGGGCATGAGGAGGGACAGAATTATGGCCAACTGATAAAACTGTCTGACTGCCTAAAATATTTCTATCTAACTCAGTTGCTTGTAACAGTCTCACTTATTTGGAAGACTAGCAGAAAGTAGAAACTAAGTCCAAAAGACATTCAGGAGCCTAAAATAAACGTGAAAATGCTCAGGAGCTAAAGTTTATTTGTGACTCACAGTAGCACCCTGTAAGGCCTTTTTTTTAAAAAAAAAAATAAATTTTGAAAAGAGTAAAACCAAATGAGAAAGAAAACAAAACAGGGTCATTCAAAACAAAAGGATGGACATAGCACATGATTAAAACCACAATACAAGGTAATCTACAGTGGTTACTATGATGTCTCTTGTTATCTTCTGTAGAATCGTCTATATCATCAGGCAAGTAAAATTGAACATAGCAGTACAGAACAATGTCAATAAAAACAAAACATTGGAGACATTATAGGACTTCAAAAGTAGGTAATAGTTAATTCAGAATGGGTATCCTAGTGAACCTGTCTTCAGAGTAGTTGCCTATACTCTCAGACTTGATGCTATCAAACATAACAGATTTGGATTAAAATCAGTCAAGACAAGACAGCAATCAAACAAACCAGATTTAAATAATATCAGCCATAATAAGACAGTATAAGTAATACAGGGTTCAGATTAAGTTAATAAGAAATTAAGGATGGTTACCATAGTATATCTTGCTATTTTTGGAATAGCTGTCTGTGTCCTTTAGTCTAGTACAAGTAACAGACTGGAACAGAATATAACCAAACTAAACAGAGCGATGAGAACAATGTGGATTTTAAGTCATGATACACTGTTAACAATATCCTCTGTCTTCCTTTTTTAGAAAATTCCTCCCCTTTCACTTTTGCAGGGTGCATTGTACATTTTGAATCCCACTAACTCCTTTAGTTTTTAGATTAGAAAGGCAACCAGCTATTTACCTAAGTGGTTCTGAACCTTTTTACCCCTATGCTTGATCTTAAGTTGTATTCTTTTACCTACAAAAGCCTTAAGGTTTTTCTTCCTGATAGCTGAGTAATTCTCCACTGCATAAAAGTGTCATGTCTTTCCAACCT